>CM066033.1:487160662-487353065 GCA_033557465.1 Ichthyophis bannanicus | reverse complement strand
AATGCGGAAGCACAAGGAAGGAGAGATTACTATGTTAAAGCAGCATGGTAAACAGAATGGACACAATACTAGACGTTTGCCGAATCCACAAATGGAACCAGCGGATATGGGGAGTTAGCAGAAAAAAAGCCCAAAGTAACCATACTCCACCGTGGCTAGAGCACTTGCCACTGTGATAAACCACAAGTCAAAATGTTTGGCAACATTCTCGGTTTTTTTTGTATTGCTGCAGTGTTTGCTGTGGTTTTTGTTCATAATTTTTGTCTACCACTGTATTGCGCGCCTCCAATTGGTCTGAGGCCCGACAAGTGGAACTGGCCCCACTGTTTGGAATAGTTTGTGAGGACCATACCTGGTGGGGCATTGATCCCACAAGAAGGACCCATCCCTGGCTGCAGCAGTGCCTTTAGATTAGACACAGACATCTTAAGCACGTATCAGGTCTGAGAGTTGGGGCTTGTAGCATGACATGTAGCCACATGTGCAATGGCCAAGATATTAAAAGAAAAAGCGATGTGATGCCTTGCCGTTTGTGTTTGTTTTTTTTTTTTTGGAGTAATGAAACATGATAGTTTTGGAAGTGCCCCCAGCCAAAAATCAGGTTGTAAAGCGCGTGGAAATGCCGGGACCGGAGCCAAATGCAGCCAACGGCAGGGGTGAGGAGCATGATCCAGCGGGAGCAGCGCCTATGAAGGAAGGTGTTAATAAGAAGCCTGAGTGCACATCCAAAGGGCAGGCTACTCAATGTGGTTGAGAGCAGCAAGGTGTGTATTTGCGGTACATCACCTGCCCTCGGGGAGCATGCCGGCAGTGTCCAGAATGCCTCTGGCCAGCTCCATAGAGGTATATTGGCAGCCTATCCGCTATAGGCCCAACGTCCCTGCCCCTTCCCCAGGGGATGCCTTAGGGAGTGGTTGTCAAAGACGGGCCAGGTCCCCTCTCCCCCTCCAGTTCCCACGCCGCATGCTGTTTTGTTTTTCCTCCTGTTCCCGCTCTAAGGCCATCATGTAGGTGCACGCCACACCCCTCTTCTATGTGTCGGTTAAACCTCTTCCTGCAGGCTGATCGACTCGTCTCTGCCCTTGGGCGTCCCCTGCTTGTGCCCACCGCACCTCAATGCCACCAAAGGGCGCCGTCCATAAGGGGGGGGGGCAAACAATCCTCACCACAGCTGGCGCCATGCCAGATGTTGCCAACAGTGGATGGAATGTATCCCTTAGTTGTCCATATAGGACATCATAATTTTCTAGAACAGAACCAGCAGGATGCTGCCTGTTTTTTCGGTGCCGTACCGTGAAGTGTTCTGCGGCCCTACTTCCTTTGCAGAGCCTGGCACCGGTATGCGTTTACCGATTTACTGACCTATAGTGAGAGGACCCTGCTGTGGGCTGGGCCGATTGCGTGGCCCGTCCAGCCATCCACCACACACTTCCCTGCCATATCTGTCCTACTCCCCAACAGCGCTGGCCTCACCTCCCTCTCCTCCCTTTCCCTCTCCCTCTCCCTCTCCACTCCTGCCACACTGTCCTGTGGCTTCCATACGTCCCTGCTCCCTCGTCCCTCCCTGTCCCCCCAGAGCATTCCTCTCTCTTGGCCCTTCTCTGCTCCACCTCACACCTCCCTCCCTCTCCACAGGCCCCTCATCTGACTCCTTTACCTCACCTGTCCTTTCTCACTCACCTGCTCCAGGTGGCCCCTCCCCTCCTCTCTGTATCCCCTGCCCCTGCTACCTCAACAGCATAATCCTCCACAACCACAGCACTCTACACTCCTGACCCGCGACTCACAAAAACCTTATAGCAGCGCTCCTAGACACCTGCTCTCATCTCTCTCTCGTGTCTCCTCTCCTCTCCACTGACACCTTGGCTATCTCCGTAACCTCGCCTACCAACAACCCCTCAACGTGCAGCACTGATGTAGGAGGTTTCTTTTATAGGGTTTTATTTCAGCGGTCCCTGCGCCGTAGCGCAGATATGCGTGAGCACGTTGGGTCTGCCGTAGTTGGGGCCCAATGCCCCACAGTTGGATATAGGGGGAAGCGAGGGAGAGGCGTTTTGCCCTCCAAATGCACCCCTGCTATGGTGCTGTGTTTCGATAGCTCGGTCGATTGGGGATGCGAGCATGTTGTGGTTGGTTTGTTACATATTATGTTGTCGACGCAAGCCCATACAGCCCTACCCCTTGTCTGGTGTTTCTTAGGCCTTCCCCCACTCAATCTGTAATAGGGTAGACACCCAGGGCAAGTCTGCTGTAAATAAAAAAAAACATGAGGAATGATCATACAAAAAAGCTAACGCTTGATGAATGGTCTTAAATGCCGCCAGCCTGCGGAATGTCATGGTACGGTAAATGTGAGGTCAGGCCCTTTTAGGGCCTGAAGCAATACCAAGGGAGCACTCATTGTATCAGGAGGGATCGGTGAAGTACTCTTGCTTTGCGGGTGAATACGGAAAGAGGAGGGACCTAGGTGTGGTTCGTGTCTGATGATGCAGTCAATAGCTAGCCCCTAAACAGGTTTGAATAGGTGAAAGGGGAAAAATGTCAGAAGGACTGGCTGGCGCGTGCACAATACAGAGATGACATGGCTAGCATAAAACAGGAAGCCGGAGAAATGCCTTCTGCTAGTATGTCTTTTGCTGAGACCTCATTTGGCGATAGATGTGTGAAATTACTGGAGATTAGAACACCTTCAAAAGGGATGTGCACATGATGCGCGGTCGGAGCAGAGGCCCCGTGGCTATTAAAAATGATTAGTGGGTCTTTTCATTATACAGCCATAGAAAGACAGACCCCCCCGCTGACCGAGCAGATCTTAGGATGTACGCGCCTTGGGGAAAGGAGGGATAGAGGCCGTGAGTCGTACCATATTGATGCGAGATGTTAGAAATACCGTCCGCCTGGCATATATGTGGAGGGCTGAGAGCGAGCCTCTGCCAAATTTTTTAAGCACAGGCTTCAGACATACGACTAGAGCAACATGGGATGAGGGCTAGGTTAGGCGAGAATAGATTCAGGGGTGCATATGCCACCTATAAAAAAAAGTTGTTATACTGAATAAGAGTGGTGCAGATCCATGCCGAATACTCCTCACCGGTGCTTAGGTGGTAGTAGAGGAGCGAGACAGTAATCTGCATTCCAAACTAGCACATAGACCAGCACAAACACAGAGAGAATCTATAAATGGTCAAAAAGGTTGACTGTTGTGACCCTTTATTTCCCCGTTCCATTTTTTTTTTTTTTTTTTTTTTTTTGTTTCCTTCCTAAATTTTCGTCCCCCTACTGTTGATATTTAAGGACGGACAGAATAGATACTGAGATAGGCCATGTGGTCCAATTGTGTCAGGCATATTTCAATGTTGCAATGCTGCATAGTTGTGATGTCCATATGTTATCTTGTCAGATTGTGTTGTGCATCTTGTTTTGCACATATATACCTGTGTTCCATATTGACCGGGGACATGAGGCTTCATGCTTTAACTTACCTCATTTCATTTTACAGGTGATTGGCAGGATATGGGTTGTCCGCCCCTGGTTTGCCTGACCCTGTGCGTCAAACGGCACGGACATTCGGTGCAGAGCTAGAGGAGCAATGAGGGCCCATGCCACCCAGCTGCTCTGTCATAGAGCGCACCTTTGTCATTCTTGAAGAGTAGCTTCAGGTGTCTGGATAGGTACAGGCGCGTGCCTTACACTTATACTCCACAGAACATGGGTGTTGACAGGTAAGATCATCACAGACACGCCGTGTTGCATCCTGCCCAACATTGCTCTCAGGCACAATATCTTCAATACATTGACACCTGCAGAGATTACCCTGAGGGAATCTAAGCACACCGGATGATCCGACGTGCCCCCCTGTCCTGTGCCCATGAGGACACACGTGAGGGCACAGCAATCCAGGCAGGCGGCCGTGAATTGCAACAGCCCCCCCGCTTCTCATTGTACGTACTGGCAATATGTTCCCGACATTTGGTTGCTATATGTGTGTTAGTGCTAATACAGCTATAACATTTGTATGACCCATATCAGTAGTATGCAACGACACTGCACTGACATGTAACAGACACTGGCTGGCAATCCCAATGTACAAAATTAAGCATGATCTGTGAACCAAAACAGTGGGGGATGGGCAGGAAGGGCAGAACAGAGGCGGCTGAGGTGGATGATGTGGGTGGGTCGGTTTTAGGCTTGTGGGAGGTTTTGGGGTTGACATTGGTGGTTTGTGGATGATTGTGATAGCGGATGCTTGTGCAAACCACCACAGTTAGTTTGTGTTATGCTTTGGCTGGCAGCAAGGTGAGAGGCATGTGGTGTGGGTTTCACACTGGGAGAGAGGACCATGTTTGGGGCCTCACTTGTACAGCTGTGCATGTTTTTTTCATTTGGTATATTTGAAGCTGATTGTGTGTGCGGGTATGCTCTGGTAAGCTGGATGTGTGGGTCTGTAATTTTTGTATAGTGCCTACATGTGCTATGTAGCACTCTTTATACATGCTCAGTACTAATCCTGTCATGAATGGTAATTGAAATCTTTACGGGGAGTTAGTGGGAACAAACACAGTGTGGCAGACAATGTATAAGTCATCGCATCGGGCCCTAAACATGGATGCGGAGATAGGATAGGGAAACCTGGGCATTGTCAGACAGGTTTTTTTTTTTTTTTTTTCCATTGCAGAATTAGAACATGCAGTGCAGTGTTGCATATGTACCACACAAACAGAAAGGTGATTCAGGCAAGATCAACAAGGTGTAGGTTACAGTAGGCAAGCAGAGAGATCAAATGTGGGGGTGGATTTGGGTATTAGGGTTGTTTTCACGTTGAAATATTTTAAAATTTTTTCATCAAAAATTTTCAAGCAAAATCTAGCTGATGAAACAAATGTCGACATAAACCCATGGAACCTCAACTACAGGCTGTATAAGTGCATAGGAGGAGGAGATGTGCAATGCCAAGGGAACACCAACTTACATTGCATAAAGTTAGAGAAGGAACGTAATGGCCACATACACAAAGAGGCTCTGATGGGAAAAAAAGGAGGGGGGTTATGTAGGTGCACATATAGGCTATCCATGCTTTGCCATTATCACTTTCACCACAGTGGGCTGACCATGCAGCCGATCAAGGTCAGGTCAAAAGCAGATTATCGGGGTGTGGTTTAGCGGACATAAACGCAGACATTGAGAGATATGTTTAAAGCAACTTCAGTAGCACACAAAGCTGTTAATGTTAGTCAAGGTATATGAGATATACACGACACTGAAATGTGTTTTGACAGAGGAATCCCGGAGGTACCCCCTGCATATTTCCATGTGTGACAGCAATTGACAGCGGCGGGGTTAGCGCAGACCCACATTGGGACAACCAGTACACACAGTGAAGGGCCATTGGGAAGGCAACATGGGGAACCCAGGATAATACTGCAGCCTTGAGTGATTTGGGGGACGACACGGTGGTAGGGAGAAAACACTTATGTTCACCAGTGTGTGCGACAACAGGGAGGTGAGGGAGGGGACAGACAGAGAACGGACCCTGTTAGTTGGGCAAAGACATTGTCCTTGATGCTCTCACATGGGAGAGATGTGTACAGTGTGATGGTGAACAGTGAGTTCTGTAAAGGATGGTTGGGGGGGGGGGGAAGCTGGGGACAGGAAGGTGCAGTTGTGTGTTGCACAGCTAGAACAATGACATGTATGTTTCCCTTGTGTTTCCCAATGGCACAGGACATAGTTGGTTTGAAGCTCCTGGTGCTGTGGTGCATTGCAGTGTGAACTGTACATCAGCCAACATGCCTGTGGTCTGGGGTAGGTGGGACCTACAAGCATATATTGTCTGTGCCAGCAGTCAGGGGGAACACATGTCCTCGGTGATGCAATTTCCTATTGTCAAGATGTTGTGGCTTCACCTCCTTTTCCCGTGCAACCTCCCTAAAAACATTATTTTGCCTGTGACACACATATCCCCCATGTGTTCCTATTCCCGTATGCCTTCAGCAACACTGTCTCTGGGACATGTCCAACAGAGCTGCATGTGTCTGGAGGGTGTAGGTTTTAATGGGTGGTGGCCTACACGTGCACCCTTCCCCGATATTTGTAACCATGAGGCCAACACCCAGGGTATCATTGCATTTTCCCACAGGGCCTTGAATGTGTACAAATCTCCACTTGTGGACATACAGGCCATATGCTTACTGCTGGCACGCTGCCGCTTAGGCAAGCCTGTGTGTGTGTGTTCTTGTGTTGGCTGTGTGATGATAAGTGTTCAGGCTTTTTGTACGCATTATCATGTGTGTGTGACGGGGTCTGTACACCTGTGGGCGGCGCGCTGGTTACTGTGCGTATCTCTACCTGAATGGTGTTTAACCGTGTACCATTGGGACATGTGTTGTGTGTTGGGAACAGAACTGTGTCTTGTGTTCTGACATACCACTGTGGACCTGCTTTTTGTATCGCAGATATCAGTTGAGCATGGTGACATGGAGATTCTACATATTTCGCTGACATTGTGTCCCTTCACTGTGACCTGTTATGGCCTTTGAGTGGCTCAGAGGATCCAGACATACACCTGATGCAAGCACAAGGTAGTTTGCACCTTTGTTGTTTTGGAAATGTCATCAGCCTTTACATTTTAATGATTTACTGTTTGTTGATTATAAATTTCATGTTGGCTATGTGTTCACGTACGCTGATGCACATATGATGGAGCTCTTAAACGCCTTTGTCACATGTGAATGGACAGAAAAATATACATGTGACACCCGTGTGTATGCTTCCATTTGTAAATGTCCCCAACATGCAATGTTATTGTGGTGTGATCATGTCATGTTTGCCTGTGTGTCCCTTCATGATGTGTTTCCTAATGATTGACTCAGCAATTTGTGCTGATGTTGCAAGGCGCATACCAATACAATATTTCTCCTCTTCTGACACAGGGCAGAGAACAAACCAGACACATCTATTACAGTGCATGTGGCATCGCCATCCACCCAACCTGTTGGGGACACAACACACATTGAACTTTCCCTGGAAAATGGTGCCATTGGATGTTTGACCTCTGCAAGTGCGACACAATGCCTAGGATGGACAGTATTATTTTTGGATTGCTACTTGCCCATGACAGACCTGTCCAACACACTGTTGCTGCCGTGCTTTGGTTGGGAGTCGTGCTCATCACAGGAGACACACATGACCTTTCATGTACTGTGGCATATTGGGATGTGACACTTGACTATGCATGCCCAGGGTTGCAAGGATAGTCTTCAACTGACGTGTTGGATTGCAGATACGCTTTGGACTTTGCACCCTGTGTACTGGCCCCACGTGTGAATCAGGACTGCCATTGTCCCTGTATTTTGCTCATTCCTCCACAGTTGTTTTTTTTGGCCATTTGTGTGACATGGAACACAGGATATGCTCTCTGTTTGTTTCAACACAAGCATACAGCCATACTTGTGGCATAGGGGTAGCAATGGAGAGGTCCTGTTGTCTATGTCCACCTAATCTCCACCTGGACATGATACAGGTTTTGCTACAACATCGCTTTAATGCATACAAGCATCCTGGATTGATGTTTTCAATCACCAAGGGTCTTTGCGTGCCTGTGTGGCATCACTGCATCATGTTTGAAATATGCATGAAATGTGCATATGACTGACTATGTTGGCAAAACACAGCACGTGGCACTATGGCTTCTGTGTGGTTTACTGTAACATGTTTGCCCTTAATTTCCCTCTCTATATACTGTTTCTTGTGTTGTTTACTGTCCAGACGTGACGCTCTGCATTGATTTACAAACCTTGCATTGCATGTCTGCACAATCCTATTTATCCCCTGAGGTAACTACACTCACCTTGCCATGTTCTATTTGGAGTGTCGCAGTGTGAGTGTCCGTTGTCCTTCCTTCAATTGTGCATTCCATGTACGGTGATATCTGTGTACAGACCACTGTCTACACACCAACCGGTGCAGGGGGACCTCCTGCATGGTGTTATCTCTGCATGTTTCTGCAGGTATTTTTCATTTGAATTCTGTCTGTTTTCATGTGCCTCTGCTACCTGTTAGCATATCCTCATTGTGCATTTGATGATTGTTTTAGGGTTACATTGTTGCAGCTTGGATTCCTATATCAGGCATTATGTGATAGCTTGTAGCATTATTTTCAATCTGTGGTTCTACCGTTACAACGTTCAACAACATATGCTGTTTTCATTTGTGTGCCTCCTGTGTTGCCAGATAGATATATTTTAGGGAACAGATCATGATTGATGTGTGTTGGTCCCTCATCATGCACCGCCTACTGTCTACATGTACTCATATGTGAGTAACACATTTGAGGCATGCGGCAGCATGTGGGGGATGGGGGCCTAATGCATAGTGCTGCACATTATGTCTCCTGCCCTTCATTTGTAGACGGGCCAGTGACCTTTCTGTCTTTCACCTTGGATCCACTCACCTTGATATTATGATGGCGGGATATACACTAACTGTGAAGATGAAATCAAATAAACATATGTGTTTGATATACATTTGTCTCTGCTGCTGCTTGATCATGGTGACAAACGTGCAATACAATGTGTGCCTTTGAGTCAGTCCTGACTCCTTGTGACCCAGAGACTCAAGGGTTTTCTTGTCAGTGTCACTGGATGTAGATTGTCAGGTCTTTCTTCCAACGGTAATGGAGGGTTACGTGACTTGCCCAAGGCCACATGGAGTGCTACGTGTGAATTGAGCCCTGGTTGCTTGGTGTCCAAGCCAGTTTTTCTAAACACTAGGCTACTCCTCCACTCTTTGAGCACATTGACACTTGTATCTACTGATTTGCTGGTCATGTACATGGCCCACCTGTGCTCACATCCTTGTACGGTGGCAGCTGTGTATCTGCCAGCCATTTGCCACATCACTGGGTATTACAGGTTCCCATACACACCCTCCCTTTGGGGTATTTGTTTTGCATTGTGCTCAGTGTGCTGTTTGTGGGAGTGTTTAGAGGCATGTGTTATAACCTCCCTAGTTTGCAGGTTTGATCCCCACATGTGGTTTATCTTTTTCTTTTTCTGTTGTGCTAACTGGACCATTAGGTACCAGCAGGTTCATCACCTCTACACACACCCTTCCCTCTCTTCACTGTACACCAAGGTGTGCCCTCTGTGCTGCCTAGCCATCAGATATTATCTGTTACATAGGTCTCTTTCTTTATGGTGTTTACATGGCAGTGCACTTGGGGGGTTTTGTATTGCTGTGGTTCAGCTGGTGTGTGGTACACCTGTGTGCATTTTGAATTCTCTCCTGTCCTGTTCCAGATTTTTAACCAGCTCCACAGAGCATCCTCTGCTGCCCTTGGGGTTTAGTTTTCTTTCCTCTTTTGCATGCTGTATCCACTGCATAACATTTCATTGTGTGTGTGCATGTGTCTTTGGTCCCAATTACAGACTGTGATCTGATCTGTACACAGCAGATCTGCATGTGCATTTGGTCATGGTTACTGTTGGGGGTTTGCCTGTCCTGACAGCCAGCAGCGTCTTGTGTGATGCCCTGCACTATTTTTGTATGCAGCTTTTGCTAATGAGCTCACGTTGGTGGTGTGGCCTACCGGTTTGTGCATTGCATTTGTGGTAGTGGTCATAGGTGTGACTCCTCTCTGTTCTCATTGATTTGTATGCTTGTCCTGCAGAACTAGTTTTCATGCGTGTGACAGTCATATCTGTGCAGATCTGTGCTGTGTTCAGCACATTGTACCCTCATCAGAGTTGTGAACCATCCTTCTGTCCATCTTCTGTCTGCCAGCTGTGTGCCATCCTACCCTGATGTGCATGCCTGCTACCCCACGTCCTGCACTCCTACACATTCCTGCATTGCAGCTCTCCCTGGTTGCCTCTCCTGTGTGTGCTCTGCATAGCACTGCTACTCCACTGTCATCCTGATATTTCACCTATCCTGCCATTTCAGGCTCCTCTGCTGCACACATCTTCCCATCCTCTGTCACACACTGTCATTATAGCATGGTACATTACCATCACTCTGTGCAAAGCTACAGCTGCCCCCGATATGTTTGTCCATTTTTCTAGCTGCCACATGGGCTGGAGCTGATTTGTGTGGTCCATCAGCTCTGATCTACGTCCTTCTTTTACTTATGCATTGTCTTTCCTTTCTGCTCTGTGCAGTGTTTGGATTACGTGTGTGTTTGGCACATACCTCTCTTTGCCCTTCAAATTGGGGGACCCTACTGCTCTTGGCCAACGTTTTTGGGTTCACCTATACATCCTTGGTGCATCTTACGCCACAACCTTCGATTCAGGCAGCTTATGGGGTGCCTACTATGGTGCCTTGGGAGTTGGCAACCTTTCAACATGGCCTCTTGGGAACATTATAACTCGCCTTTGCTGACGTGGTTTGCTTAGATGTGCCTTCTGTGCACCCTAAAAGGTGCATTAATTTATGGCACTAGGGTGGGGTTCTTTTTAGATGGCAGCACAGATTGTTTGTACAGTTGCAAGCAGAAAAAGGAATTACCTCAGCCAAAGTTAATCAGTTAGGTACACTGGGGATTTTGAACTCATGACCCGTGCACTATCAGTCAGTGTCTTAACCATTGTGCTACACTGCTGTTCTGCCTTGCATGTTAGCGCTCCTACTTAAGATTTCCATGGTCTTTAAAATGCACAGTGCTGCCATCAAAACCAGTGCTAGGACCTTGCGGGGCCTCATACAGCACCTTATAAAGCGCACTATAATGAACAACACATTCTAGGGTGCCTGGGTGGACAGTGCACTTTATAGTATGCCCTCTGGAGTGCCTTATGAGGCGGCTGATGCGGCACCTTATGTTACAGCACTTTGAGAGTGTGTTTGCTAGCAGGACTAATTAAAACAATATTAAATTGCCTCATAATGCAATATTACACATAACAGGTAGTGCCTCAGCCAGCCTTAATTCTTTGGGCACAGTGGGGGATTGAACCCATAACCCCTGCACCATCACTCAGTGTCTTAACCATTGTGCTACACTGCTGTTTCTCTTTGCATGATAGCGCACCTACTGAACATTTCCAATGCGTTACAATGCACAGTGCTGCCATCAAAAACAGTGCTATGACCTTAATGCAACATTGTAGGTGGCCGTGGCGGACAGTGCACTTTAAAATGTGCCCTCTGGGGTACCTTATGGGGTGCCTTATGCAGCACCGTATGTTACAGCACTTTTGAGAGTGCGTTTGCAAGCAGCAGTAATTAAATAAAATTAAAATGCCTCATAATGCAATATTACCCATAAATGGTAGCGCTTCAGCCAGCCTTATTCATTGGGCACAGTGGGGGATTGAACCCATGACCGCTGCACCATCTGCCATGTCTTCACCATTGTACTGCAGCCCTGTTCTTCTGTTTGCACATCAGCGCCTGCTTATGCTTTCCGCGTGAGTTACTCGTGCGCTAATGTGCAGCGCACAAGAGCACGCGGCGCATACGAGCACGCTCGCTAATCCCATTTTGTTACTTTAAACTGAAACGCCCACTCCTTATATGGCATCCTGCACACTAAGCGGCATGCACATTAAGAAAGTTTAGTAACTACCCCTATATGTAGCCTTAATTACCAATAATTTTTATGGTTCCATTGTAAGGTCGTCATGTCTATATTAATTGATCTTAATGTATATATTTCATTTTATATTTTATATTATATTATTTATAATTTTATATGTTTTTAGTTTCTAAGTCCACTTCAAGCCCCTGATGAAGGCAACGAAACACGGCCTGTGTAGGGCCAATGCGTATGAATTTTCAATAAAATTTCATCCTTCTGAGTACTCCATGTTTTGTACTGGTTTTATTAACAGTGGGAGGGCAGGCCATGGATGGGGCCATTGTCTAGATGTGTGTGTTTTTCATTGAGCATGTTTTTCAGCTGACTGTGAGGTTGGTATGCTCTGATGTTTAGGGTTTGTGTGTTAGTAGTTTTTGTTTTTATCTATGTGGTAAGTGTTATTTGGCTTACCGGTATGTAATATCCGTAAGGGAAATTACTGCAACACCACAGTGTGCCAGAATGTAAGGTCATCACGTAGCCCTCACATGGATGCGGCAAATGATAGGGAACCTGTGAGGTGTCCAGCCAGGTGGAGTATTATTGTCCTCATTTTGTGGGATGTTGAATAGGCATGCAGTGCAGTGTTGCCTATTTACACGCTGTCAGAGATTATTCAGGCCAGAGCAGCAAAGGTGTAGGTTACAGTAGGCTTGCTGAGGGCTATATCTGGAGGTGAAATTGGGTGTTAGTGGTGTTTTCTGGGGGACCCGGGCAAATCCAGCTGATGACCATCTGGACATATACCACAGCACTCACATACAAGCAGGCTAGGTGTGTAGGGGAGGAGAATATGGCCCAAGACAACTATATTGTGGACCCTGAGAAGGAAATTATGTCCACACACACATGGAGGCTCTGATGGGGGGGGGGGGGGGGAGGTTAGGAGGACATATAGGCTATCCATGCTTTGCCATTATCAGTTTCACACAGTAGGGTGACATGCAAGCCATCGTGGTACAGTCACAAACACACATCGGGGTGTGGTCTGGCAGACAATACCTCAGAGCCGTTGAGATATATATTTGCAACTCATCATCACACAGCTGTTTATGTACATAAAGGTATGAGATACACACACCACGGAACTGTCTATGGTCACAGGATGGGGAGGTGCCCCTGCATAGTTGGGTGTGTTACAGGAATTGACAGCGGGGTAGCAGACAACATTTAAACACCAGAACACACAGTGAGGGGCATTGGGAGAGATATGGGGGACACAAGGATATTATTGAAGCCTTGGAGTGATGCAGGGACACTGTAGTGATCAAACAGTTGTGTTCATCAGTTTGTACAGCAACACAGAAGGTTGTGCTCATCAGTTTGTACAGCAACACAGAGGTTATATTGTTTTTTTGTATTGGTACAGCAACACAGAAGTAGGAGGGTCAGACACAGTATAGACCCTTGTAGTTTTGCAAAACAAAACTCTGAGATAACTGTCACATGAAAGAGATCTGTACAGTATGATGGTGAACCACTCAGTCTCTAAAGGATTTTGGGGGGTCTGCTAGCTGTGGACAGGAATGGAGTGGAACGGATAAACGTGGATCAATTGTTTACGCTATCAGAGTATAGAAAGACTAGGGGACATGTAATGAAGCTACAGGGTAAACTATTTAAGACAAATAAGAGAAAATATTTTTTCACTCAACGTGTAATCAAACTCTGGAATCTGTTACCGGAGGATGTAGTAAGGGCTGTTAGTATAGCTGGGTTTAAAAAAGGTTTGGACAAGTTCCTGGAGTAAAGGTCCATAAACCACTATTAAAAAGGGACCCAGGATATCAATGCTTGACCCAGTACAATAATTGTGGAACCTGTGTTCTTTTGGGGATATTGCTAGGTACGTATGACCTAGATTGGCCACTGTTGGAAACTGGATACTGGGCTTGATGGACCTCGGTCTGACCCAGTATGGCATGTCCTTATGTTCTTAGGAAGGTGGCAGTTTGTGTTGCACAGCTGGAACAGAACATATGTATGTTTCCCTTGTGTTTTCCAAACCACAGGACATTACCTGTTGGGGCTCATGGTGCTATGGTTCATTGGCAGGTGACTATAGGTCATCCAACATGCAGTGGTCTGGGTAGGTGGTCCTACTGTTAAACTGTCTGTGATGACAGTCAGGGGAAACACATGTCCTCACTAATATGTCATATTGTACATATGTTGTTGTTCAGCTCTTTTCCCTGCACCACACCATAACCTCTATCTTGCTGTTTGCGCACATATCCCCATGTGTTCCTGTCCAGTTTTTTCTTCTGCAACACTGTCTCTGTGACACGTCCAACACAGCTGCATGGTGTGGGGTTCCTACCTGTATTGGTGGTGGGCTACACGTACACCCTTCCCCGACATTGTTCCATCAGCCAACACCAGTGTATCATTGTATTTCACAGGGCCGTTAGGTGCACCAATCTCTAATTGTACAGATACCAGCCGTATGCTACTGCTGACAAGCTCACCTTAGCATACTGTGTGGGTGTGTTTCTTTGGGTTGGCTGTGTGATTGTACAGTGTGCAGGCATTTCCACATTATCATGTGGTGTGCGGGGGGGGTCGGTATACCTGGGGGGCGGTGGTGTCTGTCCTATATCTATCTAACCTTACTGGTGTTTACCCTGTGAACATTGTGGACATGTGTTGGGTGTGGTGAGCAGAACTGTGTCTTGTGTTGTGACATACGACTGGTGAACAGCATTTTTGTATCACAGATATCGCCATAATGTGGACATGCATCAACAGAGGCTTGACACGGTGACATGATGCTTCTACACATTTTGATGGCATTGTTTCCCTTCACTGTGACATGTTGTGGCCTTTGAGTGACTCAGGCGATCCAAGACATACACTTGCTGAATGCACATGGTAGGTTTGACCTTTTGTTTTTGGGAATGACATCAGCCTTTACATGTTAATGATTTACGTTTTTTTTCATAGACATTTCATGTTGGCTCTGTGTTCACAAAAACTGATGCACATGGAGTGGAGCTGTGAAACGCCTTTGTAACATGGGTATGGACATGGACATTAACATATTCATGTGACAGCTGCGTCTGCAGTTCCAAATCCAAAATGCGACCAACATGCAGTGTGTTCTGTATTGTGATCATGTAATGTTTGCCTGTGCGATGTTTTATTAGGCGCATAGTCATGTTTGACTCTCTGCAATTTGTGCTGATGTTGCAAGCAGCATACCAATACATTATTTATCCTCTTCTGGCAAAGGGCAGTGGACAAACCAGCCACATCTACTACAGTGCATCTGGCGTCACCATCATCCACCTGTTGGGGGACACAGCACCATGGAACTATCCCTGGGAAATGGTGCCATAGGATGTTTGACCTCTGCAAGTGGGACACATGCCTAGGATGGACAGTATTATCTTTGGAGTGCGACTTTGGCCCTGACAGACCTGTCCTACACACTGTTGGTGCCATGCTCTGGCTGTGTGTCATGTTCATCGAAGAAGACGCACATGACCTTTACAATACTCTGGCATATTGGGATGCGACACTTGACTATGCATGCCCAGGGTTTCAACAACAGTTTTGACCTGACTTGTTGGATTGCAGACACACTTTTCACTTTGGACACTGTGTACTGGTCCCCACGTGTGCAACAAGGACTTACATTGTTGCTGTATGTTGTACATTCTGCATATCTTGTGTTTTGGCCATGTGTGTGACATGGACCACAGGAAACGCTCATCTGTTTGGTTCACCACAAGCATACAGCCATGCATGTGGCATAGGGGGAGCAATGGAGAGGTCCTGTTGTCTATGTCCACCTACTCTCCACTTTGACATGGTACAGTTTTTGCCACGACAATGTTTTGCTGCATACCAACAGCTTAGATTGCTGTTGCCACTCACCAAGGGTGTTTCCGTGCATGTGTGGCATCACTGTATCATGTTGATACGTACACGGTGCACATGCATATGACTGACTTTGTTGGGGAAACACAGCATGTGGCAATATGGCTTCTGTGTGGTTTACTGTACAATGTTTGCCGTCACTTTCCATCTCTATATACTGGTTTTTGAGTTTGCTTGCTGTACAGATGTGACGCTAAACATGTATTTAAGAACCTTGCATTGCATGTCTGCACACTCCTATTTATCCCCTGGGGTAAGGACATTCACACTGCACCATTATATTTGGACTGTCTCAGTGTGAGTGTTCATTGTCTTCCTTCAATTGTGCATTCCATGTGCCGTGATATATGTGTACAGACACTGTATCCACACCAACCAGTGCAGGGGAACTTCTGCATAGTGTTATCTCTGCATGTTTCTGCAGGTTGTTTTTTGTATTGGTGTTGTGTTTCATGTACCTCTGCTACCTGTTGGCATATCCTCATTTTGCATTAGACCATAGTTTATGGTTATATTGTTGCAGCTTTGATTCCTACATGAGGCATTATGTGGCAGTTGTATCATACATTTCCACGTGTTTCTAAACTTTCAACATTTTAACAACATATGCTGTTTTCATTTGTGTGTCTCCTGTGTTGCCAGATAGATATGTTTTCAGGTAAAGCTCATGATTGCTGTGTGTTGGGCCCTCATCATGCACCGCCTACTGTCTACATGCACTCATATGTACGTAATACATTTGAGGCGTGCAGCAGCATGTGGTGTGTGGGGGCCAAATGCATACTGCTCACCATGCACCTGATGCACATTATTTCTCCTGCCCCTCATTTGTAGACGTGCCAGTGATCTTTACGTAGGATGTGGGTTGCTGCCCTGCTAAATGTTTTTTTGGTCTTTCACCTGGGATCCACTCACCTGAGTATTATGATGGCAGTATCTACACTATCTGTGACGAATAACCAAAATAAACATATGTGTTTGACATACATTTGTCTCGGCTGCTGCTTGCTCACACTGACACTTGTATTTGATGCTTTTCTGGTCATATCCATGGCCCACCTGTGCTCACATCCTTGTACGGTGCCAGCTGTCTATCTTCCAGGTGTTTACCACATCACTGGATGTTTCAGGTTCCCATAAAAACCTTCCTTTTGAGGTACTATTTTGGGATTATAGTCATAGTGCTTGTTTGGGATAGTGGTTACAGCCGTGTTATAACACCATAGGTTGCAGGTTTGATCCCCACATGGATTTCTTTTGTAAAATTATTCTGTTGTCATAACATGACCATTTGGAACCTGCAGCTTCATCACCTATGCACACACACGTCCATCTCTTCACTGTATACCAAAGTGTGCCCTCTGTTCTGCCTATCCATGACATATTGGCTTTTTCATATGTCCTCTTACTTTATGTGGTTTACATGGCAGTCCACTTGGGGGATTGGCATTGCTGCAATTCAGCTGGTCTGTGGCACAACTGTTTGCAGGTTCAATTCTTTCTTGTTGTGTTCCATATTTTCCACTGCTCCACAGAGCATCCCCTCCTGCCCTTTGGCTTTAGGTTCTTTCCCTTTTGCATGCTGTTCCACTGCACAACATTTGTGTGTGTGCATATAGGTATATTTGGGTGTTGTCCCAATTACAGACTGTGATCTAATCTGTACACACCATATCTGCATGTGCATTTGATCATGGTTACTGTTGGAGGTTTGCCCATCATGACAGCCAGCAGGCTTCTAGTGTGATGCCCTGCAGTATTCTTGTATGCAGCCTTTGCTAATGAGCTCATGTTGGTGGTGTGGCCTACTGGCTTGTGCATTGACACTTGTGCTGGTGGTCATAGGTTTGATTTATCTCTGTTCTCATTGATCTGTTTGCCTGTGCTGCACAGCTACTTTTGATTCCTGTGACAGCCATATCTCTGCAGATCTGTGTTGTGAGCACATTGTACCCTTATTACAGTTGTAAACCATCCTTCTGTCTGTCTATGTGTGTCTGCCAGCTGTATGCCATCCTACCCTGCTGTGCATGCTGCTACCCCACATCCTGCACTGGTACACATTCTGCATTGTGGGTTGACCCTATCCTGGTGACCACAGCAGACTGTTTGTGTGGTGACATGCAGTCCTTCTGTAGCCAACCAGGGGTCAGTTAGCAGCTGTAGCCCACTGGTTACTTCACTGTCTGTGGAGTCAGAGGTCATGGGTTTGATCCCACAGTGGGGTTTTTTGATAGGGCTGTCTGAGGCATTGCCTGTTTTTAATGTACATTAGTGCTGCCAGCAAAAACACCCTCACAGTGCTGTAACCTTAAGGTGCCTCATAAGGCACCTTATACTGCGCCCTATAAAGCGTCCTATAGGGGACATTAATGGGTGCCTTGGCGGACAGTGCACTTTATAATGTACCCTATGGAGTGCCTTGTAGGGTGCCATATGTGGCACCTTAGGTTATGCCACTGTGAGGGTGTGTTTGCTGGCAGCACCAATTAAAATAAACATAGCATGCCTCATAAACACTACTTAAATGTAAAGGGAGATGTCTCAGCCAGTCTTATTCATTAGGCACATGGGGATCAAACTCATGACCCCAGTACTATCAGTAAGTGTATTAACCATTGTGCTACACCTGTGTTTCTGTGTTTGCATGTCTGCGCGCCTACTTAAGGTTATCGCGCGTTAACGTGCTTAGTGGCTTCTCGCACGATAATGTGTGCAGCGCACGTTATCGCGCAATAATCCCGTTTTGCTACAATAAGACTGACATGCCCACTCCTTTTATGGCAGCATGCACACTAGCGCAAGGCGCACGTTAAGACTGCTTAGTAAACATACCCCTATGTGTTTTCCTTCCACTCTCCATATCTGTGTGCTCAGTGTGTTTCGCCTCCCTATCAGCTGGCCCTCCACCCTCCCTCTTGCCTCTCCTCTCCTCCCTGTTCTTTGTTTTCTTTTTCTTTGTTCAGTTTTTTACCTCTTGGTCAGATGCAAGGAAAGGCTTCACTAGATAGAGTTGTGATCAAATCTCTTGGCACTCTTGCAGTTCAACCCCTTAATGTTCAATATCTCCTAAAAAAGGTAGCCAATGAAATGGCTTTTGACTATAAATGCACACATATTTGACACGTAAAAGAATCAAATAAAACAAGACCAGTTAAAAAAAGAAATAGTAGGAAATAGTATAAAAACTGGGATATTGCCAGAACATGATTATTGACACCCTTATGAACAATTCAAATCAGTTCGAACAGAAGAACCACATTCCCATTACAGTAAAATTAGACACACCTGTGATCAATTGTCAGTACTCACATGACTTGAATCAACCAATGAATGATGACTCTAATGTTTAAAATGGCCACATTCACTCTCTCTTCCATTTTCACAATGATAAAGACAAGAGAGCTGCCTGTGACCATCAGAAAAGCCATTATCACTATACATCAAACTTCAAAGGGGTACAAGGCCATCTCCAAAGACCTTGTGATGCCTGTGTCTACAGTTTGTAATGTTATTAAGAAGTTTTCTGCTCATGGAACTGTCAAGAACCTCCAGGATGTGGTGGGAAGAGGAAAATGAATCCAAGAAGTCTTTGTAGATAAGTGAAAACTGTTGAAAAAACACTATATACAACAATCAAAGAGCTTAAGGCTGACCTGGAGCAATCTGGAGAGGTGATTTCAACCCGCATCAAAAGCCGCACACTAAACAAAGAAGGACTTCATGGACGAAGACCAAGGAGGACCCCACTGCTCAAAGATAGACATAAAAAGGCACACTTGATCTTTGCCCAAACCCACCTTGAGAAACCACATCCATCTTGAAAAATGTTCTGTTGAAAGATGAAATCCAACTTGATCTCTGTGGCAATGCAGACCATCTATACATTTACAGGCAAAGAAATGAAGTTTATAAAGGAAAATAAAAACATCCTTTCTACAGTGTTGTGGGGCTATTTTGCTGCCTCAGGAACTGGAGGCCTGGAACATATTAAAGGAATCATGAAGTCAGAGGACTACCAAGGTATTTTGGAGTGAAATGTGCTACCTAGTGTCCAAAAACCAGGTCGAAGGTCATGGGTCTCCAGCAGGATAATGGCAGAAAATATACATCCAAAAGAACAAAGAAATGGTTAAAAATGAACAAATGGACTGGCCAGCAATGAGTCTTGATCTCAATCCAATCTACAACCTTTGGCTAGATCTGAAATCTGCCATTGGTAAAAGGAATCCTGGAAACATTCATGAGCTCGAAAAATTGCAGTTAAAGAATGGGAGAAACTACCAATAGACAGATGCATGAAACTATAGATGGCTACTAGAAATGTTTGGGGACTATCATCACTGCCAAGGGTTGTACAACCAACTGTTACTGAAGGGTGCTATTAATTCTTGTCCAGGTCATATTTTGTTTTTTTTTTCTCAGAAATTGCTTCATCTAAGTTGCACAGACATCTTAAGAACATAAGAACATAAGATATGCCATACTGGGTCAGACCAAGGTCCATCAAGCCCAGTATCCTGTTTCTAATAGTGGCCAATCTAGGTCATACGTACCTAGCACTTTCCCCAAAAGACACAGGTTCCGCAATGCTTGTACTGGGTCAAGCATTGATATCCTGGGTCCCTTCTTAATAATGGTTTATGGACCTTTCCTCCAGGAACTTGTCCAAACCTTTTTTCCACCCAGTGACACTAACAGCCTTTACTACATCCTCCGGTAACAAATTCCAGAGTTTGATTTCACTTTGAGTGAAAAAATATTTTCTTTTATTAGTCTTAAATAGTTTACCCTGTAGCTTCATTGCATGTCCCCTACTCTTTCTATATTCTGATAACGTAAACAATCAATCTAGGTTTACCCGTTCCACTCCGTTCATTAATTTATAGACTTCTATCATATCTCCCCTCAGCCGTCTCTTTTCCAGGTTAAAGAGCCCTAACCTTTTTAGCCTTTCTTCATAGAAGTATCCTTCCATCCCCTTTACCATTTTGGTGGCTCTTCTCTGAACCTTTTCTAATATCACTATATCCTTTTTAAGATACGGCGACCAGAATTGCACACAATATTCAAGGTGTGGTCTCACCTTAAATAACATAATAACATAAATAACACTTATTAAAAGAGGGCTGCTACACAGTACAGTCTTGTGCTGCTGAGGTAAGCTATATTCTGATTTTATTTAAATTATAGCTCTTTGCAGCTGCTAGGCTCTAACTTATCATGAAATTTAAACTACAAGCTCTCTGCTGGGTTCTAAATTTAACCAGAAAGCTCTCTTCTGTGTTTTAAATTTAAACTAAAAGTACTTTGCTGATGCTAGGCCCTGAGTGACTATTAAATTTAAACTACAAGCTCTCTGCTGGGTATGAAATGTGACCAAAAAGTTCTCTTCTGTGTTTTAAATTTAAACCTATACTGCTGCTACTAGGCCCTGACTGATTTAACAAAAAATAGTGGGTTCACAGATTAATTAGCTTTAATACAAAGAATTCCTTTCAGAAAATTTCAGAAGTATATACTCACAATTGCAGATCTCTCTCCAGAAGTAACAGTCCCCTTTTCTAGTCCTTCAAGACTGAGGATCACAGAGCTCTGGTAGAGCTATTTATGCCTGTGCTGCTGAGGTAAGCTGTGACCAACTTCCTGGGTGATTAACAGTCCTTGCTTGGATAGAAGGAGTCTTTCAAAATGGCCTTTTGACCTGCCACCTGGTGTTAACACCTATTGAAAACGTTTCACAGGTCTTTTGCCCCCTAGGTAGAAGGCCTCTTTGTGAAGGTCTCTAGAAGACTTTATTTGTTGCTCAAAGAGTACTGACCCTGTTTTGCCTTTTGTGCTAAGCTATATTCTGATTTGATTTAAATTATAGCTCTTTGCTGCTGCTAAGCTCTAACTTATTATGAAATTTAAACTACAAGCTTTCTGCTGGGTTCTAAATTTAACCAGAAAGCTTTCTTCTGTGTTTTAAATTTAAACTTAAAGTACTTTTCTGATGCTAGGCCCTGAGTGACTATTAAATTTAAACTACAAGCGCTCTGCTGGGTTCCAAATTTAACCAGAAAGCTCTCTTCTGTGTTTGAAATTTAAACTAAAAGTACTTTGCTAATGCTTTTTTGTTGTATACCTTTGAACATACTATTCAAATATTATGATGACATACAGTTGGAATATTTCCAAATATTTCTCAAGATATTGTACATAACATACCTAAAAAGCAAGGGTGCCAAGAATGTTGACCAGAACTGTATATTCTTTTTCCTTTAAGGCACACCAAATTTCTGCCTTCTCTCTGTTCCTTGTGTTCAACCATCATTCCGTCCTTGGTTCAAGTCCGAGAGGTGAGAAGAAGCTTTACAGCTGTGCTGCACACCACTCTGCCCAAGTGGCAATCTAGTCCCTCCTGAGGCCTACTTCAGCGAAAGCGCCAATGCTATGTCATCCCTCAATGCTGGTCCCCTGGAGATTCCTGGGACCAGTTGCTTAAATAACTGGAGCTAGAGCAATCTGAAAAGTTCTTAGGTACGACTACATGCATAATTATACTGTCTCATTTAGCTAGAGGCAGGTTATCCCCTTCTATGAGCTCGACTTTGAGGCTGATAGTCAAAGGATTTAGGCTCCTGTCTTTAAGAGTTATGCTCCTAAATTGGCCTCTTTAAAAGGTGTTTCAATTTCTCAGCCTCTCCTCTCTCCTACTTCCTCTCTCCTCCTTTCGTCTGAGACTGTCGATGGAATGCTTTTGTGAATGATTTATATATTCTGGTATTTTGCCATCTGTCACTTATTCTGTCCTGATCTGAATACTGACCCCCTAATTTAATCTGTGATTTCTTCAAGGGTCAAACACATACAGTAGGGGTAACTGCAAAAACAAAGAGGCTGATATATTCAATGACATTCATCCAGCGCTTTTAACTGGATAAGTGCTAGTGAGAAAAATGGTCAGCAGCCCCATCTGGATAGTACCTCTGAATATTTCCTCTGACCACCTCGGCACTGCCTAGAGTCGAGGTAGAAAGGAAAGTTATCCTGATAGCGACAATATTCAGCCCTCAATGCAGATAGCTAACCAAATAAAGTTAGAACAGCGACAAGGAGACTAGGTGATCTTATTCAGCCCTAGCTGTTCACCAGTGGAGTAAGGACTTCTCCCAGGATTTCCCTCTCTTGCCCAGGTCCAAAAATGTTCTGTTAGCTGGGCATCACTTTCATTTCCCATTTTGTTTCTCTTTTAATTTAATTATCAATTTATACTCACAGGGGTCAAGACTTTAACTATGCAGTTGGTGGGGTTTTTTATGTGCCAGCTGCAACATTTAAAACTGAAAACAGATATTCAGCGCTGGGATCTTGATATTTTCCAGTACTGAAAATCCAGGTTCTGTGCTGACCGCCATCACTCTCGAGGTAGTGGCGATATTCAGCCACTCTGAGGATAGTGAATCCACAGAAAGTTAGCAGATTGACAACCACTATTAACTGGGTAAGTGCTAGTACTGCTCCCACCCGGCCCACAGACTGCCCCAGCAATTTCTGGACAGTGCCGTAGCGATTAAAGGGGATATTCAGAGGGGTTTATCTGCTTAGCAGGTCCTGCTAACAGGATAAACACGTTTGAATATGAAGTCCAACAGTTCATTAAACTCCTAAGGGTACATGGAGGCAGCCAAGCGCTGGCTCCTGCCGTTGACTATCAGCCCCAATGAATTTTCAACTGAAAACTTAGGTTCTTCTATTTAGGTAGAAATAGGGCACAAATTTACGACACTAATTTAGAAGCCTAAATGTAGGCACTCAGGGGCCATGGCTAGGGGCTACAACTGAATATCCAGACTGCATGGCCATCATCCCGATGAGCACTGCCATTATCTGGATAGTGCTGATGGCAACTTAGGACAGATATTTCCGTGGCTCTGGCTATCTGGATAGTGGCTGGAAACTGATGCTTTCCAGATAAATGCAGCGATTATCCCGATAGTGGCTAGCACCACCCTCGCTCTACCTTCAGACTGCCTTGGCATTCTAAGTATGGCACTGAGGCAGTCTGTGGCTTTATTCAGTAGCACTCTCTGGATAGTGCTGCAAAATCTCTCCATACCCTTATCCAAGTAGCCTCTGTGGTTGTCTGGATAAGGGCTTGGAAAGTTGACCTCCTATGCTTTTTTTGAATACCAGGCCCTATGCTTCTAAATGTAGGCCTCACTTTCCTTTGCCTAGGTTTGAGCCAATTTTATGAGCCTAGTGCTGAAAATCAGTGCTAAGCACCTTTCTTTCCCCACCCTAAATCTCCCCCTGCTGCCACCCACTTTAATGCTTCTACATTTGGGAGTTTAGTGAAATCTGGGGTAAAAATGCAGCCACTCTGCCCTAGTAAACTTTTAAGGAGCCCAGTTTAGGAGCATGACTCTCAAAGTTAGGAACATAAATCCTTTGACTATTGAGCTCTTTGTCTCTAAGGGGTATGTTTAATAAACTCTTAATGTGCTCTCTGCCACGCTATCGTGCGATAAGGTACCTTATCATGCAGTAATGGTGCTTTATCGGGCGCAGAGGTACCTTAGCGTGCGATAACGCGTGCAGCGGCGCAAATGAGCGCTGAGGGTGGAGAAAGGCTCCCAGAGGGCGGAGGAAGGCTCCCCAGGAGCGGAGAGAGAGGGTCAATGGGCGGAAAGTGGGAGGGGAGAGGCTCCCTACACACTAACGCTGTGAAATTCGAGGCTGAAAACTAACGCCAGTGAAACCCTGGCGTTAGAGCTGATTTAAAGAGAAAAGAAACCATTTCCGTCAGCAATGTACAGCAAAACCAGGGAAACCTATAAAATGTGATGTGTGATACATGTGCACGGAACAAAAGGGCAAATAAACAGTGAAAATGACCAGAAGAAAATGTAATAAAAACATAAGCACGCTGGCCAATAGTGATATTAATGGGAAACATCAAAAAACACTCCCGAGAAAGATCCAAAAAAAAGATATGAATTTTGGAAGGGTCTATGCTCCGTCCCCATACAAGGTGAATGAGCCCACAGTGAAATTGCGCTGAGCAGGGTTTTCCCTCTCCATTGGGCAGGTTTCCCATGGCGTGCACATGTTCCGCAACAGCAGGGCGGGCATGTCGGCACGGGCAACTGGACAGATGCTTGAAAAGGGGACACAGAGGGCTGCAGGCGGCACATGCTGTGGTACAGCTGGGCCACAGTGTGGACTAGGGTGATGCCTAGGTGGCCCATAGGAATGCTGAAACAGTAGAGCAGCCAGACAGCACCTGATGAGGGCCCAACATGGGTATGAGTGTGCTTCCCACAGGGGATAGTACCCAGCAGGTACCCCCAAGGGCACAGAACAATGGCAAGCGGTGCTGGGGGGAAGCGTGGACAGCTATGCAGGCACCCCTACCCCAGAACCCACACCATAGGCAGCCGCCTACCCACACACTGGATGGCCTGAGACTGCACACCACCAGCACCACCAGCAGAAGGGCATGTCAGCAGGGTGGCAGAGGGGTACTGGTGGTGGAGGGGGCAGTGGCAGCTGCCCAGAGCAGACCATGGCCTAGCCCTGTGTAGGTGGGTGCCATGCACTGCAACAGACAGGCCCTGTCTGATGAACTGTCATGGTATCCCCAGGGAATGCACTGCCTCTGTGGTAACACGGTGTTGCAGTGCACACAGCCAGTGTATTCAGGAGCAGAAGGTCACAGGTTCAAGTCCCAGCTGTGGTTCCAGCTAACCCAGCCCCCATAGTTTACCCACTACTAAAACGTGCTAATACAGACAGACCCTTTATTGCAGATGAAGTAGACATGCCCAAAACACCTACATTTTACCCTACAGAGCACAGACACCATAAACATGCGCATTACCTAGAGCAGAGTCTCCCAAATGCAGTCCTGGAGGGCCAAACACCATTTAGGTTCCATGCTGCCTCTAATAAATATGGCTGTGCTGCATTTCTGTGCACCGCCCCATGGTATGCAGATGTATCTCATGCATATTCATTAGGGACAGCATGAAAACCCGAACAGTGTTTGGTCCTCCAGGACTGGAGTTGGGAACCTCTGCCCTAGAGCAGTGGCCAACAGGGGCAGACACACCCGCACCCACAGGCTCCATTATCCGAAGCCTCCTGGAGATGTAGGATGTTGGGCCCTGTGTGCATCTCCCAATCCTAGCACTTGCATACCTTAGCAATGCCACCCTAAACCTGGGAAAACTGTACAAAGCTATCAAAAGGTTGCTATGATAACTGGCAGATAGCAATTCCTATGTTATGCACACTTGGCTGATTGAGCTGCATCATAGCAACCTTTCTGATGTCTGTGGAGTGTGCCTCAGGTCTGGTGTCTGACAGAGTGACCCCAACAGTATTGCATACCATAGCCATGCCTGCACTGTGCCCAAGACTGGTGTGGTGGCCAGGGCTGCCAAACACCTCTATAGTTGCACAAAGCTGGCATAGGTGTGGGGAGTGTGTGTCTGTTTATCCAGTGTATGGTGGCTGCTAACACCTTCTTCAGCCCACACTGCTAGCACTGTTGCCAGTATTGGCCTGCCAATGTGCATAATGAGGAGCAAGGTACTGTGGGTATAGCCTGAACAGGGTGACCTGGCCTGGATGCATCAGCACAGGGCATAGGGCAATGGCTCGGACATTGTAGTGCCTGGCCACAACCTGCACTGACAGGGTGGCCCCAGCATGTCCTGCTGGGAGGTCACTCTCACCCTGATCGAGCAGTGACCATGGCATGGCTAGGCTCCCCCATAGTGCTATGTTGTATTTTTCTTCAGTGAAATATATAGGTTCTCTTCTCTGACTCATCTGCTTGGTGGGTGTGCTCACATCCCAGCTTTTGGGTGCACACATCTCTTCCAGGATCATGCACTGTGGACTAGCTAGCAGACTGTCTGCAGTTATATGTGTATGGCTGGAACACCTTGTAGGGTGCAGTGGCTGGTGACTCACTGTGCTTGCTGCTAGAGAATGTCAGATGGTGTTGGGGGGCAGCTTAGCATTTCCATGCCTTCCTGCCATTGCCTTAGGGATATGTACAGCTCTGCATTGGCTGCCCTGTAGGGCGTGTGTTCCCCAGCGTGATTGGGGTTGATGGCCCCCCTCTACTGCCACTGTTGCAGGGAGGTAGAATGTGGATCTGTTGGTGGTGGAATCCTGGCGCCCCTCACACTGAGCCACAGAGGATGGGTTGGGTGGTGGTACATAATCTGCCTATGGGTACAAACACTCCCTGTCACATACATCATATTACCATGGCACCAAAACAGAATATGCACTATTCTGGGTGCATCATAGCCCATAAGGGCCAGACCTGATTGACAACTTCAGATAGACACTAATGTATCCTAGGTGTGTTTGCAGGAACTACCTATCACACACACTGGCACTGATGGGTACCTGTGACATGGCCTATTGCAGCCACTGAAGGTGCTGCGGACCTGGTGCTGACTGCCCCACCTCACCCTCAGGGTGAGCACAATACCCACACAATGTGACGGTCTGTAGCTACTCTGTGCCACTAACGCACACCGTCGGCACCCCCTACCAGGCTGAGGTGCTGTGGGGTGCATACCCCATCTTGTGATCATCTGTAGACTGCTGTTATGCATGTGCTGTGCATCATGGGTACGGGTGGGTTGGCCCTATCCTGGTAGCCACAGCAGACAGTTTGTGTGGTGACGTGCAGTCTTTCTGCAGCCAGCCAGGGGTTTGTTAGCAGCTGTAGCCCACTGGTTACTTCACTGCCTGTGGAGCCAGAAGTCACGGGGTTCTATCCCACAGTGGGGTTATTTGATAGGGCTGTCCAAGGCAATGTCTATTTTTAATGTACATTAGTGCTGCCAGCAAAAACACCCTCAGAGTACTGTAACCTTGGGGCGCCTTATAGAGCGCCTTATAAGGCACCCTCTAAAGCTCCTTATCAGGTGCCTTATAAGATGTCCTATAGGGGACATTGTAGGGTGCCTTGGCGGACAGTGCACTTTATAATGTGCCCTCTGGAATGCCTTATAGGGTGCCTTATGCGGCACCTTAGGTTACGCCACTGTGAAGGTGTGTTTGCTGGCAGCACTGATTAAAATAAAACTACAATGCCTCAAAAAGCACTACTTAAACATACAGGGAGATGCCTCCGCCAGCCTTGTTCATTAGGCACACTGGGGGATTGAACTCATGCCCCTTGTATCATCAGTCAGTGTATTAACCATTGTGCTACACCTCTGCTTCTGTGTTTGTATGTCTGCGCGCCTACTTAAGATTACCGCGCGTTAATGTGCTTAGTGGCATCTTGCACGATAATGCGTGCAGCGCGCGTTATCACACATTATCGCGCGATAATCCCGGTTTGCTACATTTAGACCGGAACGCCCACTCCTTTTATGGCATCCTGCACACTATCGCCGGGCGCACGTTAAGACTGCTTAGTAAACATACCCCTAAGTAATTCAGACACATGTGCAGCCGAAAACCATAACCATGAATAGGTTTTCTAACATATATGTTGAAAAACTTGGTATACACAAACTACAATCAATTTGTGTAGGTATTCTAGTCTTACTCTGGGTTTTGGATTGTATAAAATTCAGTTGAGGAATATTCTTTTGGTTCAGAAATGCTTCCTGTTTTATCTGCCGTGGAAAGGAATACAATTATTTTCAGTGTCTTGGTTTTTTAGTTAATCATTCCCTGGATCACAACAGAAAATAGATGTACAAACAGGTGTGGAAGACAAAGCAGAAGGCTTATGGGTTGTTTTTTCAGCCAGCCAAGTTGTCATCCATTCTGCAAGGAATTCAAGCCTTGGAGCAGTACAATGAAGGCTGAACTTTTCTTCTCGGTGTACAATAGCTGAGCTCACAGTTAAACCTTCCAAGTTTGTTATAACTAGTTCTGTCCAAAGGACAGGAAAAGGAGGAAAGAGAATACACCCAGGGCTGCTCCTCTGAGCACGTCTCAATGATAATGTTCCTAAGGCCACTAAGGGTTGGGCAGAACTGTAGATCTTTTCAAGGGTCCCCACCTCTCATTTCCTTCCATTTCATTGTTGAGTTCCAAATTGGCGGTGAAAGCAAAATAGTAGGTGCTGACTCATATTCCTTGTTTGATCATGAAATTCCTTAGCGCTTGTTTTAATTTTTTTTATTTCATATGTCTAAAATTAAATTCATTAGGGAGCAATGAGAACAGATCTATTGCTTTCAACCATGGTCTGTCATTTACTAGATGCCGACACATTTTCACTAGTAATCTGTTATATGCCATCCAGCCTATTTCGAACTAAAGCAACATCAGAAGTACTAGGTCAATTTAGATCTAGCGGCAGCTAGAAATCAGTGAGAAACAAACTTTTATTTAGTTACCGTTGTGATCTTAGTGCTTCAAGTTTCTGAAAAATCTTTCTACCTCATCACTTTCACAGTTATGAATAGCATAAGTTGGGACGCAGTCCTGCTGGACCTACTGGAATCCCGTGCAGGCTATTCCTAAAATCAGCTGGCATGGCCAGAAATAGTGAAGAATTACGGTGGGCATATTCAACAGAGGCGGCTAAGCTAGTTAAGAGTCTAGCCACCAGGACAGCTATTCGATTGACCTAACTTTAGTTGATTTAGCTGTCCAGCAAGTGGCTGAATATTGCTACTAACCAGACAGTGGCTGTCATCACCCCCATTCCACCCATAGACTGCCCCGGTTTTAACTGTTTTTTTGGGGGGGGGGGTTTTGCAGTCTTTGGGGATATTCAGCAGCACTAACCAGTTAATGAACATGTTCTTAGGTTTGTACATGAGAGCATTTTCAAAGTCAAATATTTTTGTGTAGCCTTTATCCACTTCAAAACAATGGCATAATCAGGGCAGGCTGACCACTAGGCAAACTAGGCGGTTGCCTAGGCCAGCAACCTCTGGAGGGCAGCAAAAGCAGGCCATTTAATGCTAAATAATAGGTTTTGACAGCTAGAGAGGGTGTAAAACTTGAGGTTCGCCTAGGGCTCCAAGACTTTGGACCAACTTTAGGGCCAGCCCTGGGCATAATTGCATGTATAACAGTTAAGTACCACTTTTAAGGAAGAGCCAAGGAACAATGTGGGTAGAAACTGGCAGGCCAAGCCCTTCACCACTGAGACTATATTGGGTGGGGGTAGACACCCCTTTAAGGCCCTATGTTCTGAGAACATTAAGGTGCCCTTGGCATCCTGCTCACATTCATCGTAGTCAGGATACAGGTTTAGAAAGCTAAATTTTTTTCCTCTTCAGCTCCAAAGAAATTCAGAACTAGGAGACCAGTTTTTCATTTCCTCCCTATTATAGGCCTAGGGGATAGGAGACAGGCCTTCTCTTTCCCATCTCAGAACTCTTTGCTGAAACACAAGAGACAAACTTCCTCCTTGTTTGAATTCCGAACCCTCTCTCCCATTACTCCTCAGAATCTCCAAATGGAAGACTCTAACCAATCCTTAAGCTGTACCACTGAAGTCACTCCTGGAGGACAGCACCATGTATGCTACACTCACCATTCACATTCTTTCCACTGGGAGGAGCATAGTCCTTATAAAGGATCCAAACACCTCTTTGCACTCACCCCTCAAAGAACGAAAAAAAATGGAATATACAAATGATTCTTCTTTTCATATTAGACAATTTTAGATAATGTCAGATTAAGCATGAGGGTGCATTCTTCAGAATCTTCCTTTATAATTGCAAAACCAATTAAGATTAGAAGCAAGGTAAGGTGGTGGTCACAAGGTGGTGACTACATCTTAAAGAGGAAAATAATTGGCCTGATATTTCAAAGTAAATATCTGGATAATGGCAGCTATTATGCAGATGTTTGCATTAACCACTGCTATCCATGGATTTTCAGTGGCACTATGCAGACTACCTCAGCACTATCCATATAGTGCCAGGGGAAAGCATGGGGGTTCCCATAAAATATCCAACTAGGGGCAAAATTCAGTCCACTGTCTGGGTCACCAACTTTAGGACAACAAAAAGACTGTCCTAAATTATCCAGATAGTAAACTGAATATTGCTGCTACCTAAATAATAAGTTGGGACGCTGACCGCTGTACATGTAAATTCATTGCTGCTCACTATCTAGATGGCAGCATTGAATATCTTATTTTATTTAAGCGACAGTCTGCATTTAGAAAATTGCCAACAGTTGAGTTTAAATATCCACACAAATTTGTGTTACATGACACAACTTTTTTAAAGTGTCTAAGTTTGTATAATTTGGTTGGATTTGAGTATTTTTTTTTCTGCAGGTAATTTCTGAAAATCCAAAACTACAAAGGCTTTTGCCATCCCAAACTTAGCCTCATTCCTGCAAAGGAGCACTAAGGGGCGACAAGGTGATAGCGGAGAGACTGAATGAATTCTTTGCTTCAGTCTTTACTGAGGAAGATGTAGGGATGTTACCCATGACTGAAGTGGTATTTAAAGGTGCGGAAGAATTGAAGGAAATATCGATACATCGGGAAGATGTCTTACAACTATTAGATAAACTGAAGAGTAGCAAATCACCTGGGCCGGATGGTATACATCCAAGGGTGTTGAAAGAACTGAAATATGAGATTGCAGACCTGCTATTAGTAATCTGTGAACTATCATTAAAATCATCTCTAATACCTGAAGATTGGAGGATCGCCAATGTAACACCAATTTTTAAAAAGGGTTCCAGGGGTGATCAGGAAAACTACAGACCGGTGAGCCTGACGTCAGTACTGGGAAAAATGGTAGAAACCATCATAAAGAATAAAATTACTCAGCATGTAGATAGTCACGACCTAATGGGAGACAGCCAACATGGCTTTAGACAAGGAAGATCTTGTCTTACTAATCTGTTATGTTTTTTTGAAGGAGTGAATAAACAGGTGGACAAAGGTGAGTCGGTTGATATTGTGTATCTGGACTTTCAGAAAGTCTTTGACAAGGTCCCTCATCAGAGACTTTTGGCAAAACTAAAGAGTCATGGGATAGGAGGCAGTGTACTATTGTGGATCAGGAACTGGTTAAAAGATAGAAAGCAGAGGGTAGGGCTAAATGGCCAATTTTCCCAATGGAGAAAGGTGAATAGTGGTATACCCCAGGGATCTGTGCTGGGTCCGCTGCTTTTTGACATATTCATAAATGACCTGGAAAGTGGAATAACGAGTGAGGTTATCAAATTTGCAGATGACACAAAACTATTTAAAGTTGTTAAAACCCAAGAGGATTGTGAAAAATTGCAAGAGGATCTTGATAAATTGGAAGACTGGGCATCAAAATGGCAGATGAAATTTAATGTGGACAAGTGCAAGGTTATGCACCTAGGGAAGAACAACCCAAACTATGGTTACATGATGCAAGGTTCCACATTAGGAACCACCACCCTGGAAAAAGATTTAGGCGTCATTGTGGATACCATGTTAAAACCCTCGGCCCAGTGTGCAGCGGCAGCCAAGAGAGCAAATAGAATGCTAGGTATCATAAGGAAAGGAATGGAAAATAAAACAAAAGATATTATAATGCCTCATATCGTTCCATGGTGAGACCGCACCTTGAATATTGTGTGCAATTCTGGTCGCCGTATCTTAAAAAGGATATAGCGATTTTAGAAAAGGTTCAGAGAAGAGCCACCAAAATGGTAAAGGGGATGGAAGGATACTCCTATGAGGAAATGCTAAAAAGGTTAGGGCTCTTTAACCTGGAAAAGAGACGGCTGAGGGGAGATATGATAGAAGTCTGTAAATTAATGAACGGAGTGGAACGGGTAAACGTAGATCGATTGTTTACGTTATCAGAATATAGAAAGACTAGGGGACATGCAATGAAGCTACAGGGTAAACTATTTAAGACTAATAAAAGAAAATATTTTTTCACTCAACGTGTAATCAAACTCTGGAATTTGTTACCGGAGGATGTAGTAAAGGCTGTTAGTGTAGCTGGGTTTAAAAAAAGGTTTGGACAAGTTCCTGGAGGAAAGGTCCATAAACCATTATTAAGAAGTGACCGAAGATATCAATGCTTGACCCAGTACAAGCATTGTGGAACTTGTGTCTCTTGGGGAAACTGCTAGGTACATATGACCTAGATTGGCCACTGTTGGAAACAGAATACTGGGCTTGATGGACCTTGGTCTGACCCAGTATGGCATATCTTATGTTCTTATGTTCTTATGCCCCCAAATAATGCAGGTAAAATGATTTGGGTTGTTGAGCAATATAGATGACTTTAGCGAGTATTTACTATGTTCCGCACTGGTAACACCAGTGTAGGCCACCTTACTAGTGTGGGTCTTTGAGTTAACTGCAGGGGGGTGGGTATATCTGTCCTTATCACTCTGCAATGAGCAATCAGCCATGAGAGTAGCTAACACCACCCACTGAAGTGATGTGAGTTGCACCCCTGCCACTTGGGCAGAGTATGCGTACCGTGGGCTATAAATGCCAAGACTAGCTGCACCAAGGTGGGAATGCTGCCTTCTCACCTAGATGTGCCCCAGAAGGGTAGCATGGGCTTTATGGCACAGGGCCCCATGCTACTTTTCTGCGCCACGCTAATCCCACACTAACCCCATGCATGACCTTTAGTAAATTGCCTTCCCTGCTTAACAATGATGCTGCAGATTTTACTTTCTTCTATTGCATATGTTAGATAAGTGCTCGTTTCCACAAGACAAGTGTACTTCAAACATCAGTCGGTGTTTATTTTATCCATTCTTGTTTACATAGTAAAATGTGTGAATTTGCAAAAGAATGTCTTTGGCTCATCTCGTGACCTCTTATATGTTTATCTAATGAAAAGCTCATGAAATTGTTTAATCATTAAAGCCATGATTTGCTTGAATATAGATTTGGAAGTGTTGGATAAATTTATTATAAATATAACATCAAGTCAAAATGATAAAACTAGTATTTGTTTTGAATTTAGGCTAAGGCTAACAGAGGTTTTATGGATCAGAGGGACTGCAGTAATGTTTTCTTTCCATGGAGACAAGAAAGTCAAACACTGTCACACTCACTAAAGTATTACTTCAGCATCACCCAGTAGTAACACAGCTACCACCCGGCCAAATTTGTCAACATAAACATTGGGTGGAGGTCTTTTGATTCTTAGGAAAATAAAAGGAAAAACAAATTCAGCAAGAAGGAGTGGAGATTGGAGAAGAGTTGGGAAGCTGACCAGGAAATCTTCTAGTGCTTCTTTGGCTTACAGGCAATTCATTCTGAGCTTCCTCTCCACCCTGATCACTGACGTTTATGACAGGGCAATTCAAAGCCAACCTTCATTGTCATCTATCCATGGTTTTTCCTAATCTTCAACCCCACTCTTTCTCTTCCTACTGTCAAGCCCGGCCATTACAGCACTAATCCCCTGACTAAGAAGCATGAGCAATGTTCTTTCTAAAATCTAGCATAAGTGTTTTTTTTAAGCCAGCCAGAATGTACAAGCAACGGGTAGCTTTCATACTCCTCAGTCCTTGCAGGCCTGAGGTTGAGAGGTTGGGTTTCCTATACAGAATCTTATTTTTGTTTGGTTATTAAATTTTGCTGTTCCTGAAATTGGGAGATGCCATTCATTTTCAGTACTAGTTCTCTCAGTTCAGTTGGCGAACCCCAAGCACACTTGTATTCCTAAATGCTACCTGGATAGCAGTGATATTCCGTCTGCTATCCAGCCAACCATTACAGAGAGAGCCCTTAGGACAGTTTTTTTCTGTCCTGAGTTATCCAGATAGCTGTTATATAGTGGCACTGAATATCGCTGCAATATGGATAATTGTTGGCACTGCCCATGGGCCATCCCGGCACCATCTGGAAACTGCTGAGTCCATCGGGATATTTATTTATTTATTTTAAATTTATATGCTGCCATTTGCAAAAGCATTCACGGTGGTATACAACAATTTGTAAAACATAAAATCCCAAATAGTCCCATCCAGCAGGACCCCTAAAACCCCTCCCCCATCTACTGCACTGCCTGTAGTCTCTGTCCTCCTGCTTCCTACCAGAAATTGCCGTTCCAAAAACTGTAAGAAAAAGGAAGGTATTTAATGCCTTCTGAAATAACAATAAATTTGTCTCCATTCGAAATGCTGCTGGCAGAGTGTTCCACAAAGTAGGAACCAGCATCAAGAAAACTCGCGCCTGTCAACGTTGTAAATGGACCAGAGAACAGCCAGGTAACACTAGCCAGTGTTCACCCACAGAGCGCAAGGCCCATCCAGGTAAATACCATTGTACAAACTCTCACAGATACCACGGACCCGATCCATGCAAAACTTTAAACGCTAGTACCAGAAGTTTAAAAACTCTGTTTTATCGGAACCCAATGCAGTTGGTGCAGAACTCCTGCCATTGGGTCTCACTTCCGCAGACCTCAGTTGACATGTGTGGATGAGTTCTGCACCACCTGCAATTTCCTCAGTAGAAAGCTTGGCAACCCAACATATAAAGCATTACAGTAGTCCAGGCGGGACAATACCAACACCAGGACTACCGAGTGTAAAGCCCCCTGATCTAAATAAGGCCTGAGCTGTCGGGCCAATCGCAAATTACCAAAGGCAACTCGCATTACCTGCGACACCTGCTGTCAGAGGCAAAGCTCACCATCCAAGATAACACCCAGATCCCGAATATCACTCTTCCGAACACCCCTTATGGAAAGCCCAGAGCACAAACAATCTTCCTTTAAATCCCCACAAAGTAATACGTCCAACTTATTTACATTTAAAACAAGATGATGAGACTGTAGCCAAGCCACAATATCTTCCAGTGTTGAAACACCATAGCCTCATCATTATCGATCTCAATCAAAAGTTGAATGTCATCAGCATATAAGAAGCCCACAAATCCATAAATCCTACAAATTGCACCCAAAGGACTCATATAAGTATTAAACAACACTGGGGAAAAAGTGGAGCCCTGCGGGACTCCACATGCCCGCTGCTGAACCGAGGAGTAACATGCCCCCCAGCAAACACAAAACCGCCAATTGGGCATAAAAGAGACCAACCACTGAAGAACCAAACCTCCAATCCACAAGGCCCTGCACCACATAGCCATAATATCCAGGTCAACTAAATCAAATGCGGCCAACAAATCTAATGTCACCACAAGCACAATTCTCCCCATATGCCTGGCTTTACCTAACCACCAGCAGAGACTCTGTACCCAACCCATTCCTACATCCAGCCTGTCACCAATCCAAACCTCCCTCTTAATCCAAAAAAGATGACAATTGCAAAAGGACCGCTTTCTCCACCACCTTAGCCAGCCCCATCAAAGATGAAATAGGGCACAGATTAGAACAATGCAAATCTGAGCCCTTTTTCAGGATGGGGTGACCATGGCCTCCTTCAATTCAGATGGAAAACAGCCCCGAGTAAGGGAAGCATTAACTAAGTCCACCAACCATTCTAAACCTAATTCTGGGGCCTGCCGCAAAAGATGCCCTGGGACTGGATCCCGATGCATCTAGGTAAGATACAACTCCTGGAGCAGTTCGTTCATATCGGCCACAAATATCACAGTAAAGGATGACCACTTCGCTTTTACCATTTTCCCCTCATCCACACCCTGAACCCCCACAACCTTTGACTGCAAACCCTCCACTTTCCCTAAGAAATAATCTGCCACTAATTCAACATCCACCACATCTACACCCCCTTGGGGTCCCACGCCTTATCCCAAAAGACAGCGAGCCACCTGAAAAACAGCTTGAGGCATATTCCCAGCAGCTAAAATCTGGGCAGAACATACTTGCTGCTTAGCTTCCTGAAGATGTCGGCGATAAGCATTAGCAGCCGCAAGCCATCAGCATCGATCCTCCCCCAACCCAGTTTTCCACCATCGTCGTTCTAACTTCCGCAAATCACCTTTCAAACTTCTCAACTCTGCCAAAAACCAAACATGATTATGAATCCAATCCTCCCTCATCCAAACTTGACGCATAGGTGCTACATCTTCCAATACTACTCCCACAGCCCCTACCCACTCTCCAGTACGCTGACTGAGTGCCAGCGACCATAACCTACCCACTGCCCACACAACAGTCGACTCGAACCTAAACTCTTTCCCCTATCCCATGCAAACTCAAAAAGGATTAAATAATGATCTGACCAAGGCACTGGAATTCCTTATCAAACTTCCAAGTCCCAACACGCCACAAACTTTTCCGACCCAAAATAACCAATCTAAAGTATTCCCCTTACTGTGAGTTGGTCCCCGTACCATTTGCTGCAGACTCTTTTCACCAAACAAGGACAATAAAAACTGTACAGAACTAGCAGGAATTACCAGATTAAAATTCCCTAAAACTAACAAATCTAGATAATCCAAATGGACCAACACCACCTTATCCCCAAATACACCCCATTGATCCTGGGAGAGACCTGCGGGCAATACACCAACAGGAAACCCAATTTCACAGATCCCATCAATTCCACCAATAACCAATAAACCTTCACTTGGTGGTGGAGCACCCCACACGCATTGACCTACTGCCCATTTGGCATGATAAACAATAGCCATACCCCCACCTTGCTTTCCTACCTGTGCTACCTGAAGACAAGCCTATGCCTTAGGGCACAGCAAACCAGCTGCTACCTCTCCCCCAGAAGAGAACCAGGTCTCTGTTATAAAAGGAAAATCCAAGTCCTCATCACAAATAATATAAGCTAATAAATGCTACTTCTGGCAGACTGAACGAGCATCAACCAAAGTACATTTTACCCGCTGCCCTCCTTGCTCCTCCCATTCATCTCGAACCACCCCCCCCCCCTCGTAAGACTCTTGCCCTCCCTAGCCCCCTATGTCACTGCCTTTCAAACTTCCGCCTGCCCCATCACCACCCCAATCACCTCTCCCTCCCTATTCCAACAGAAACACATACCCACACCGTCAAATCTAGTACCTCTACTCCCACAACTGCGACTGGAGCCTGTAGGGCTGGTACCCCTGCAATTCTACATGCAAATCTCCGGCCTGCTCAGCAACTCAGGCCTGAACCAAACTGCACAGACAAGATGGATTCTTCACTTCACTTTTGCTGTGTTCAGCTACAAACGGCCTTCAAGCAACTGCTGGAGCAGCGTTTCTAAATGTGCATACAGAAGCTATTGTCCGTGGCTGGCCTTGGACACTGGTACATGCCCAGAAGTTACATACTGTTGCCTCTGCCTGATTTCACTATAGCTCCTTTGTTTGCAAGAAGCTGCTCATCATCTACCTCCTGATTCGCTGAGAACACCTCAGACTGCCTGGTGCCAACCAATCATCGGACCTATGACGGAGGATTCTCACACAGAATTCTGCATTCTGCGCTGGAAGTTTTAGTTGTAAGTAGTAGTAAGAGAGAGAGAGAGTTGGGGGCTTTTCCCACCTGTTCATACAGACTCCTGCACTGGTTCGTCTCTGCTGTGCACTGCGACCTGACCCTTCCGCAGGACGGCCACTAAGTGTGGGCTAGGCCGTCCTCCACAGGTCTGAGATAAGACTTTCACAGATATCTCCGGTTCGGACTTACTGCGGCTCGCCTGACGAGGCTAGAGCCCGCATTAGCTAGGAGCTGTCTTCTTGGACTGCATTGTTCCTGAGAGCCCGACGGGACTAAGGTACTGACTTATCTCTCCTCCTCCGTATGGGAAAGGAGTTAGCAAGATATTTCTTACTTTTCCTCAGTGCAGAGCGAATCAGTGACATCTGATTACTAATCGGTGATTTATTACGTTGTCCAAGTGTACATCTGTACTATAACAAATTTCTACCTCATGTTTCTAATTAGCGATATATGTGTGTGTATATTTTTTTATACTCGGTTGCCTATAATAAAGTCTAATATATATCTGCAGACCAGACTTCTTTCGTGGCTCATTGCCAGAATAACTCACCGAACTTTGGGCTGTATATTAGTAGCTATCTCCCCTAGACAACACCAGAGTCTAACTTATTCTTGTGCTACGAATATACCCTACAAGCCCGGTAGCTGATTTAATGGACAGGGACCAGCATCGCAGTGGGTGACATCAGCGGGTGGGTGGAGCAACAGCAAACACACTTCCTTGTTCCCCTAATGCTTAAATCCCAATCCAGGTAGGGCAAGTTCACTGGAGGTAACTGGACAAGATGGTAAAGTCCGTAGGAACAGCAGGCAACCAACACAACATACTCCACCCTGCCTGGAGCCCGGTAGCTGATTTAATGGACAGGGTTCAGCGTCACTGTGGGTAATGTCACACTTCCTTACTCCCCCAACACTTAAAAGTCCTGATCTAGGTAGGGCAAGTTCATCAGAGGTAACTGGACAAGATGGTAAACTCCGCAGGAACAGCAGGCAAGCATTGGCACTGGCAATATACTGCCGCTAAATAGTCCCTTCAGTGGCACTTCTCTGCTTAGCAAGTCCTACTAACCACTTACTTGCCACTGAATATCCAACTGTATATTTATAGGAGGGTTTTTTTTTTCCATTTTGTTGTCCACTGTCTCATGTAATGCCAAATAGTGCTTACAATATATAATGTACAGAAATTCTCCAATACTTGCAGCAAATTTACATAACCCATGTCTTATCCCCTCCAAACAATACCTGCCCAACCACTTCCAACCCCTTCCATCTATTGTTGTGGTCAACATTATTGGCAACCTTGCATTTTAGAAACAAAGAAACATAGAAACATGACGACAGAAAAAGACCACAAGGCCCATCTAGTCTGTCCTTCCATAACAACAACTACAACAGTCCACTTTTTACCTTTAGAGATCCTCTGTGTTGGTCCCATGCTTTTTTGAATTCAGTTACTGTCCTCATCTCCACCACCTCCACTGGGAGACTATTCCACGGATCCACTACTCTTTCCGTAAAGAAATATTTCCGCATATCACTCCTGAATCTAATAGAAACATAGAAACATGACGACAGAAAAAGACCACAAGGCCCATCTAGTCTGTCCTTTTAGGTATATTGTGGTATTTTAGGTATATTGTGTACAATGTCTTGAGAAATAATTTGAAATATTTCAACTGTATGACATCATAATATTTTAACTGTATGTTCAAAGGTATACAACAACAAAAAATATGTCTGTGCAACTTAGACATAGTAATTTCTGAGAATAAAACAAAACATGATCTGGACAGGATTAATGGCACCCTTCATTAATATTTGGTTGCACAACCCTTGTCAGTGATGACAGCCTCCCAACATTTCTTGTAGCCAACTATAAGTTTCGTACATCTGTCTACTGGTAGTTTCTCACACTCTTATTTATTTAATTTATTTATTTATTTAAGATTTCTTTTATACCGCGCTATTTGTCATCAGTGCGGTTTACACTGAAACAATATAACACTGGTCAGATATATCAGACCTATTTTACAAATAACAGGAGTATTAACATGGAAGTAATCAGGGAAATCATATACATTTCTAGCAAAATACATGAAGGTAATGTTATAATCTGTGCAGTTAGTTAGGGTAGGAATGGGGTTGAGAGGGTGGGGGAGAGGAAGGGGTGTTTAGGTGTATAAAGTGTGTGATGAAAAGGTGGTGTTTAAGGGCTTTTTTGAACTGTTTAATGTCTTTAATTGCTCTGATGTTGAGAGGGAGTTTGTTCCAACACCTAGGAGCATAGTTTGAAAATGATCTATTGATGGATGACTGGTTAACTTTTATGGAAACCTTTGGTATAAGTAGGGTGTCAACAGCTGTAGATCTCCTGGACCTGATGTTTGTTGTGTGTGTGATGAGGTCAGAGATGGAAGGTGGAGAAATATTATTGAAGGCCCTAAAGGTAGTAAGGATGGCCTTATATTGGATTCTACAGTTTATTGGGAGCCAATGAAGTTTCTCTAGAATGGGGGAGATGTGCTCACACTTTGATGATCCGCAGAGGACACGGGCTGCTGCATTCATGGCCAGCTGTAGAGGGTTGATTGTTATCTTTGGCAGGCCATGGAGTATTATGCTAGCATAATCAAAATGCGGTGTGACCAGAGCTTGGAAGATGGTGCAGAAGTCGTCAGACTCCATCATAGGTTTCAGGTGACGAAGGGTTTTAATCTTGAAGTAAACTGCCTTTACAGTGCATTTTATATGTTCCTTGAAGTCTAATCATTGATCAAGTATTACTCCCAGATATCGTATATTGGATTTAACTGGGAGTTCGGCATCTCTAACTTTTAGAGATGATGGAGGGGAGAAACATTTATTCCTTGTGATTATTAGAAGTTAATACGGAGGTTATAAGAGAGTAGCCAATCAGTTATTGCATTAAAACAGTTGATTAATACCGAGTAGTTTGGGCATGATAAAGATATCGGTGAGAATAATAGCACATCATCCGCGTACATAAGGCAGGATATACCAAAAGAGCGTGCGATGTCACAGATTGGCTGCATATAGATATTAAACAGCAGTGCAGACAAGGAGGAGCCTTGTGGTACACCTTGTTTCTGCTGAAAGGGATTAGAAGTGGAATTACCAATACGGACTTGTTGCCATCTGCCTTCCAGGTAGGATTTGCACCAGTCCCAAGCACGGTTCTGGATTCCCTTCTCATGAAGTCGCTTCAGTAGTTGAGTGTGATCAACGGAGTCGAATGCAGCTGCTATGTCAAGAAATATTAAAGCAAAGCCATTTTGCAGATTGTCAATGCCGTTAATTAGTGTGTTGGTTAATGTCGTTAGGAGAGTTTCAACACCATGGGCTTCCCTGAATCTATGTTGACATGGGTCTAAAGGAGAAAATGAGTCTATATGCTGTGTAATTTGTCTGAGAGTTAATTTCTCAAGAATTTTAGCTAGTAATGGGATACTAGAGATTGGTCGGTATGAATCTTCCTTCTTTGGGTCAAGTTGGTTGTTTTTTAGTAGTGGGCGGATGTATGTATGTTTGAGAGCATCTGGGAAGACGCCGGATTCAAATGACAGCTTCGCTATGTTAGCTATAAATGGGCTGAGTTCTGCACGCATAGATCTTATCCAGTGTGCTGGGCATGGGTCAGTTGGTGCAGTTGTCGTGTTGATGGAGGTGATAACTTTACTTATGGTTTTTGCAGAGGGTGGTGAGAGGTTGGTGATTAAAGACTGTGGATGGGGAGTCAGGACAGGTTCTTGTGATGTTACAGTGTTTGTTTTTATTGCTTTGGATTGGATATAATTTGCATAGGCTTGAGGTTGAATTCCTTCTTGTTGTGGTGGGGATGGTTGATTGATAAAGGACTTTACTAGATTAAATAATTCCCTTGGTGAGCGGCTGAGAATATCGGCGTGGAATTCTTTTCTTTTAGCCCAAGTTGATTCACGATGTCATTTAAGATGTTCTAAGTAGGTAGTTTGGTCAGAGGAATTACGTGTATTTCTCCATTTTCTTTCGAGCTTTCTGAGGTGGAGGACTGAGGTACGTAGTTCATGGGAGAACCATGGGGAAGACTGTTTTTTTGCAACTCGGATGTTAGGTGTTGGCTTTTTGATCATAGCTGGAAGATGCAAGTATGAGGAGAGGGTATTGTTCCAGTTGTTTACAATATCATTGAGGTTAGTTGATAGTTGGGTAAGTTTTGGGATTGCATTGTTTTTAAAGTCATCATTGTCTAGTTACACCTACAGTTTCTTCTAGCTCATGAATGTTTCAAAGATTCCTTTTACCAATGACAGATTTCAGCTCTTTCCAAAGGTTCTCGATTGGATTGAGATCAGGACTCATTGCTGGCCAGTTTAACACAGTCCATTTGCTCCATTTTAACCATTCTTTTGTTCTTTGGGATGTATGTTTTGGGTCATTTTCCTGCTGGAGTACTCATGACCTTTGACCCAGACCAAGCTGTCTGATACTGGATAGCATATTTCACTGCAAAATACCTTGGTAGTCCTCTGACTTCATCATTCCTTTAATATATGATTCATCATTCCTTTAGCATGTATGATTTTCTCCCAGTTGGTGAGAAGTCTTACGTGTGCACTAGGTGCAAGGAGCTCTTTGCTCTCAGGGAACAAGTCCGTTCTCTAGAGGCTAAAGTAGCAGACTTGGAAAACATAAGACAGACAGAGAGGTACATAGACGAGACCTACAGGGATATAGTCCTGAAGTCCCACCTCCAGTCTGGCAGCACCCCTGTTGCCATGGAGGAGAGAGGTCACGTGTCCTCCAGGTGATGTAAAACCTCTCGCACCGAGGAAGTTTCTCCAGGGCCATGTGCCCATGAGGGAAGGGTTAGGACAGCCGTTATAGTTGGTGATTCGATCATTAGGCATGTAGATAGCTGGGTGGCTTGTGGACGTGAGGATCACCTGGTAACATGCCTGCCTGGTGCGAAGGTAGCGGACCTCACGCGCCACCTAGATAAGGTCTTAGATAGTGCTGGGGAGGAGTCTGCTGTCTTGGTACATGTCGGTACCAATGACATAGAAAAATGTGGTAGGGAGGTTCTGGAGGCAAAATTTAGGCTTTTAGGTAGGAAGTTGAAATCCAGAACTTCCATGGTAGCATTCTCCTAAATGCTTCCTGTTCCAATGCGTGGATGAGACAATGGTGCAGAGATGAGGGTTTTGGATTTGTTAGGAACTGGGGAACATTCTGGGGAAAGGAGGGGCTCTTCCGAAGGGATGGGCTTCACCTTAACCGGGATGGAACCAGGCTGCTGGCATTAACCTTTAAAAAGGAGATAGAGCAGCTTTTAAACTAGATATTAGGGGAAAGCCGACAGTCGCCCAAGAGCAGATGGTTCGGAAGAATGTATCCTTGAAGGATACTACCAAAAGCAGAGAGGTTCCACAAAAGAGTAAAGTAGCCCAACTGCCCTCAAGTATGGAGCAGACAGAGCTTAAAAATCCCAATTTACCCATGTCTAACAATAGCCAAATTAACATGAATAAAATACATTCTCTAAAATGCTTGTATGCAAATGCTAGAAGTCTAAAGAATAAGATGGGAGAGTTAGAATATATAGCACTAAATGAAAGGTTAGATATGATTGGAATATCAGAGACATGGTGGAAGGAGGACAACCAGTGGGACACTGTGATACCTGGCTACAAACTATATCGTAATGATAGAGCTGATCAAATTGGTGGAGGGGTTGCGCTCTATGTTAGAGAGGGCATTGACTCAGAAAGGATTAAAGTTTTGCAGGAAACAAAATCTGCTGTAGAATCTATATGGATTGAAATTCCATATAAAAGGGGGAAGGCAATGGCAGTGGGGGTGTACTATCGAGCACCTGGCCAGAATGACCAAATGGATGATGAAATGCTCAAAGAAATCAAGGAAGCTAACAAAAGTTACAGCGCAGTAATAATAATGGGTGATTTCAATTACCCCGGTATCGAATGGGTCAGTGTCACGTCAGGATATGCTAGGGAGATAAAGTTCCTAGATGAAATAAATGACTGCTTCTTGGAGCAGCTGGTTCATGAACCGACCAGAGGGGAAGCCATTTTAGACCTAGTCCAAGAGATCTAGTGCAAGAGATAAGGGTGTTGGGGCCACTTGGCAATAGTGATCATAGCATGATCGCCTTTGATTTAATTAGTGGAGGAGGGATAGTAAGGAAATCCACAGTACTACCTTTTAACTTTCGAAAGGGAGACTATGATAAAATGAGGAAAACAGTTAAGAAAAAACTAAAAGGAGCAGTTGCAAAGGTTAAAGACGTACATCAAGCTTGGGTGTTGTTGAAAAATACTATCTTGGAAGCCCAGACCAGCTATATTCCACGCAGGGCCGGCCCGTCCATTGAGCAAGAATGTTTTTTGCACAGGGCCCCGCGTTTCAGGGGGCCCCGCGCAAAGAACATTCTGCTTTTTTTTTTAAATTACATTTTAAAAAAAAACCTGTCTCTGGCTGCTGCCGCGTCCGTCGCAGCAGCGGCAGAATGGCGTGTCCCGCGGGGCCCCTTCTCCTCGTCGAACCCTCTGCAAGGGCTTTCAGATTCGCGAAGGGAGAGTGCTCCCTCGCGTCTCTGTAAAGCCCGCAGGGGCTAATGGGAAATTTCCCATCTGCCCCTTTAGACGCGAGGGGCTGATGGGAAATTTCCCATTAGCCCCTGCGGGCTTTACAGAGACGCGAGGGAGCACTCTCCCTTCACGAATCTGAAAGTCCTTGCAGAGGGCTCGACGAGGAGAGGGGGCCCCGCGGGACACGCCATTCTGCCGCTGCTGCGACGGACGCGGCAGCGGCAGCAGCTAGAGCCAGGTTTTTTTTTTTTTTTTTAAATTTGCCGGAAGGGAAGGGAAGGGAAGGGGGGGGGCTGATGGAGGCTGTCTGGAAATGGGGTGATGGGGGGTTAGGACTGGAAATGTGCAAGGGGGGGGTTAGGACTGGAAATGTGCAAGGGGGGGTTAGGACTGGAAATGTGCAAGGGGGGGTTAGGACTGGCAATGGGCTATGGGGGGCTGACTGGAAATGGGCTGATGGGGTTAAGACTGGAAGTGGGCTGATGGGGGGTTAGGACTGGTAATGGGTTATAGGGGGGCTTAAACTGAAAATGGGTTGATGGGGGGCTAGGACTGGTAATGGGTTGGGGGATTGCTATGACTGGAAATGGACTGAGTGGACGGGGAGGCTTGAACTGCAAATAGCTGATGGGGAGGGAGCTTGGAATGGAAATGGGCTGTGAGGGAAGGGAGCTAGAACTGAAAATGGGCTGATGGAGCAGCTAGGATAGGACTGGAAATGGGCTGTTGGGGGGAGCTAAGATTGGAAATGGGCTGTGGTGGGGGCTTGAATTGAAATGGACTCATGGAGGGGCTAGAACTGGAAGTAGGCTCATGGGGGGGCTTGGACTGGAATTGGGCTGAGTGGAGGGGAGCTAGGATTTGACATGGGCTGATGGTGGGGCTAGGAAATGACTAGAAATGGGCTGATGGCGGGCTAGGATTGGAAATGAGCTGATGAAGGGACTCAGACTGAAAATGGATGGGGGAGCTAGGACTGGAAATGGGTTGATGGGGGGCTAGGACTGGAAATGGGCTGATGCAGGGACTAGAAGGGAATGAATGCTGGGTGAGACTGGAACTAGAAGGGAGCTGATGTTGGGGGGGGATTAGAATGGGATGGGGCTGGGAGAGTAAAATGGAGAGGGGAAAAATATTTTGCGTGGGAGGGATGAAAAATCTACAATTGGCCGGGTATTGGGAGAGTAAGTGGGGATTGAGGATGGAGGGGTAAAATTTGTGTGGATGAAATAAGAATGAGGAAAGAGCAAAAGGATAAAGATTAGTATGTTAAAGCAGATGTAGAGAGAGAGGATGGAAAGAAAACTAGAAGAGAGAAGAAAGGACAAATGGACAGCAGACGATGGAGAGTTAGCAGAAAACATGAAGAAACCAGAAGAAAGTGGCTGGAGCAATTGCAACTGAAAAAAAATGCACAAAAGGTAGAAATATATCTCTTTATTTTGAATTTATTAACTGGAATATGAAAGCTCTGGGAAATGTGCATCATTAACGTCTGCGCTTTGTTTGGTACAAGAGGAAATTGATTTATAGTTCTATTTCTACAGTGTTGTTGTACATTCCAAGTTTGGCTTTTGGGGTTCCCAGTTTAATTATTGCCTTCCTGTTTCTAAATTGCGATTCCTTGTTTGGTGATGGTCTATGTTCTGCATGTGTAACTGAGCTGAGGTATTCTGTTTATGTAATTCCTATTTGACATTGCCACTTGTTCTCTTTCCCCAGTATTCTCTGAAATGTACTGGTTTAATATTTGCAGTGTTTCCTTTTGATAGGTAGGGTCTGGTGCTTTGTGAGTCCTGGTAATGCTGTCAGGATACAGCGGGTTTGCTATGGGTTCTAAATGGGCAGTGTTTGTAGTAGTTCCTAATGTGCCTGGCGGTTGGCACTGGATTATAGTAATGTAGAAATCTTTTAGTCTTTCTTTATCCATACACTCATTAAGAGACATGTTTACTAAAAGTTAGTGTATGGTAACATTATGCAAATATTTATGCAAATAAGGCCACTTATGCAAATGAGGCCCCGCACCGAGTCTCCGCACATGGCCCCGCACCCCCCTTGGGCCGCCCCTGATTCCACGCTTTAAGAAAAGTGGAAGGAAGTCCAAAAAACTGCCAGCATGGTTTAAAGGTGAGGTCAGAGAGGCTGTTGTTGCCAAAAAAGCATCTTTCAGGAAATGGAAAAAAGAGCCAAACGACGAAACCTGGAAACAGCACAAGCACTGGCAAGTCAAATGCAAGGCATTGATAAGGCAGGCAAAGAGAGAATTTGAGAAGAAGCTTGCTGCGGAAGCCAAAACGCGAAATAAAGACCTTTTCAAGTACATTCGTAGCAAAAAACCTGTGAGAGAGTCAGTTGGTCCATTGGATGATAAAGGAGTTAAAGGAGCACTAAGAGGCGATAAGGCGATAGCGGAGAGACTGAATGAATTCTTTGCTTCGGTCTTTACTGAGGAAGATGTAGGGATGTTACCCATGACTGAAGTGGTATTTAAAGGTGAGGAAGAATTGAAGGAAATATCGATACATCGGGAAGATGTCTTACAACTATTAGATAAACTGAAGAGCAGCAAATCACCTGGGCCGGATGGTATACATCCAAAAGTGTTGAAAGAACTGAAATATGAGATTGCAGACCTGCTATCAGTAATCTGTGAACTATCATTAAAATCATCTCTAATACCTGAAGATTGGAGGATCGCCAATGTAACACCAATTTTTAAAAAGGGTTCCAGGGGTGATCCGGGAAACTACAGACCGGTGAGCCTGACGTCAGTACCAGGAAAAATGGTAGAAACCATCATAAAGAATAAAATTACTCAGCATGTAGATAGTCACAACCTAATGGGAGACAGCCAACATGGCTTTAGACAAGGAAGATCGTGTCTTACTAATCTGTTATGTTTTTTTGAAGGAGTGAATAAACAGGTGGACAAAGGTGAGTCGGTTGATATTGTGTATCTGGACTTTCAGAAAGCCTTTGACAAGGTCCCTCATCAGAGACTTTTGGCAAAACTAAAGAGTCATGGGATAGGAGGCAGTATACTATTGTGGATCAGGAACTGGTTAAAAGATAGAAAGCAGAGGGTAGGGCTAAATGGCCAATTTTCCCCATGGAGAAAGGTGAATAGTGGTGTACCCCAGGGATCTGTGCTGGGTCCGCTGCTTTTTGACATATTCATAAATGACCTGGAAAGTGGAATAACGAGTGAGGTTATCAAATTTGCAGATGACACAAAACTATTTAAAGCTGTTAAAACCCAAGAGGATTGTGAAAAATTGCAAGAGGATCTTGATAAATTGGAAGACTGGGCATCAAAATGGCAGATGAAATTTAATGTGGACAAGTGCAAGGTTATGCACCTAGGGAAGAACAACCCAAACTATGGTTACACGATGCAAGGTTCCACATTAGGAACCACCACCCTGGAAAAAGATTTAGGCGTCATTGTGGATACCATGTTAAAACCCTCGGCCCAGTGTGCAGCGGCGGCCAAGAGAGCAAATAGAATGCTAGGTATGATAAGGAAAGGAATGGAAAATAAAACAAAAGATATTATAATGCCTCTATATCGTTCCATGGTGAGACCGCACCTTGAATATTGTGTGCAATTCTGGTCGCCATATCTTAAAAAGGATATAGCGATTTTAGAAAAGGTTCAGAGAAGAGCCACCAAAATGGTAAAGGGGATGGAAGGATACTCCCATGAAGAAAGGCTAAAAAGGTTAGGGCTCTTTAACCTGGAAAAGAGACGGCTGAGGGGAGATATGATAGAAGTCTATAAATTAATGAACGGAGTGGAACGGGTAAACGTAGATCGATTGTTTACCTTATCAGAATATAGAAAGACTAGGGGACATGCAATGAAGCTACAGGGTAAACTATTTAAGACTAATAAAAGAAAATATTTTTTCACTCAACGTGTAATCAAACTCTGGATTTTGTTACCGGAGGATGTAGTAAAGGCTGTTAGTGTAGCTGGGTTTAAAAAAGGTTTGGACAAGTTCCTGGAGGAAAGGTCCATAAACCATTATTAAGAAGTGACCGAAGATATCAATGCTTGACCCAGTGCAAGCATTGTGGAACTTGTGTCTCTTGGGGAAACTGGTAGGTACATATGACCTAGCTTGGCCACTGTTGGAAACAGAATACTGGGCTTGATGGACCTTGGTCTGACCCAGTATGGCATATCTTATGTTCTTATATTCCAGGCCTCCAGTTCCTGAGGCAACAAAACAGCCCCACAGCATTATGGAACCTCCACCATATTTAACTGTAGGAAGGGCGCTTTTTTTCCTTATGTAGCACTCCCTAGGGTACCCTTCTGGGTCCGGTACCAGCCTGGCTGGAGTCCCCTAAAACATGAGCTCCTTCGGTCCTTGACAGTTTGATGCCTGGTGCCTCCACCTGGGGAAGAAAGGTGTTAGTGGGAAGGATTTCCCTAAAAAAAAACCCACTGCTGTGAACAAGGCTGGCTTAAATAAAATTTACAATTTATTTACAAAATATATACATCAAGTATTGAGATAAAATAATGCAGTATATACAACCCTTATTATAATAAGTGTTTCAAGCAGGTAAGGTGAAATAGCAATACAGGATAAGAAATAAGTCAGTTCAAACAACTAATACGTATTGACTTAAATAAACCTTTAAAGTTTATGGATTTAACCTTATTAACCTGTCCCCTAACTCCTCTCCCTTTCCCTTTGCCCACTAGTCCCACCGCTGGAGCTCTGGACCGGTGGCTGCTTGTGAAAGGAGAGGTTTTGTAGTTCTGTCCAATCACTGAGGCTGTAGCTTTGGCTTTGCCTCCTCCAAGCTCTCCACCAATCCAGAGAGGATTTTGTTCTCCTCTCTAATCAGGAACAACTGCTGCAGCTCTTCCTTAAGCTGATCTGGAGTGGAGGAGTGGCCTAGTGGTTGAGGCAAGGTACCTCAGGCCAGAAGGTCAGGGGTTCAAATCCCACTAGAGGACAGCAACCTTGGGCCGGAAGGACCTGGGTTTCTAGTCCCACAGGTGCTCCTTGTGGTCTTGGGCAAGCCACTTAACCCTCCATAGCCCATGTTCCCTGTAAAATAGTTATCTCCAAGTTATAATGCCCTGTTCAATGTAATTTCAGTTTGTTCAGTGTAAACTGCACTGATGCAGAATAGCATGGTATATAAGAGAATGTAAATAAATAAATCTGCTGCTGGACCCCCCCTGGGTCTTGTGGATCCTAGTCAGAATGGACTCTGCCACTGTAGCTCTCTCAGGAGCTGATTCTGCTGCTGCAGCTTCTTCCCCTGGAGCTGATCTGCCACTGTAGCTCCCTCTGGAGCTGATTCTCTGCTGTAGATCCCCATGGAGCTGATCTGCCTCTGCAGCTCCCCAATGAGCTGATCTGCCACTGAGCCCTTCCTTGGCCTTGCGGCTCCTGGATTTTCTGCCACTGTAGCTCTCTCTTGAGCTGATCTGCTGCTAGTCTCCCAAGCCTGGATTAGGTTCTCCAGAATCTCTCGGCTATTGTCTCCACTCCTCTCTTTACTCCTACCCCCAGTTGGGTCTATAGAAAGCTCTCTGCTGGCATTATCACTCCCTGTGTTGAGAAGAGACCATCCACCCCCATATTCACTCCTACTCCCAGTTGGGTCTATAGAAGGCTCTCTGCTGGCATCTTCACTCAAAGCCAGTCTAAGCTCCCAGGAGACTTTCCAGCACCATGTTCAGGATGGGAAACTCTTTTACATTAAGAAGATTAACAGCCTCTTTAAATCCTAAACTCCTTAATCTCTTCTCAAGCTCTTTTCTCCCTTTTTATAGGGCATTTTAGTACCAGCAGCTGTTTATCTGATATCATTACTCTTAGGCAATGTTCCCTCTAATTTTCTGTAGGCTGTGTGCGCATAAAATATCAGCTGTGCAGCTTTTGAAGGAAGGTTACATTTTTGTGCGCCACATAACGACACTCGGAGTTATATACTTTAAAATTTGACTACACGTCAGAATAAAGTATGTACACCACATTACTTGCACTAGAAAATATTGTAGAACTTGTGAAAACCGTAAATACACAACTTTTAAATTTTAAGACGTCTGTGTTGTTTTCTATCAGAATCAGAACTGTAATTTTTGTGCGCTCTGTTATAAAGTATGTGCGCTCACTCGGCGAGGTGTGTGCGCGCACACACGCGCACAGCTTAGAGGGAACAGTGCTCTTAGGGTGGGCAATTTCCACCGGCACCAGTATTTACTTCTCTACTCTCTATCTAGTGTGTACACTTTATTCCCCTACACTGTTTCCTATAGATTTAAAGTTAGATCTTCATAATAGATATAAATGTGAGCAAATATTGCCCTTGCTCCTTCAGCACAGGCCGTGATTTGCATATAGGGGAAACTGTTAGGTACGTATGACCTAGATTGGCCACTGTTGGAAACAGGATACTGGGCTTGATGGACCTTGGTCTGACCCAGTATGGCATATCTTATGTTCTTATATCCCACCAAATGTTTACTTTCCAGCTCTGCTAGCACAATGACTGTTACTGCAGGCTACTCCTTTAATGTTGTCCCTCATCTGACCTTTTTAGTAGTGAAGAGTGAACAATCACCTTTGATTCTACATTATTCAATACACTCTCAAGCTCCCACCTTTAGGGGAGCTTCACCTATAAACTTCATTTGTTCGCCTGTAAATGTATTTCTGGTTTGCATTGCCAAAGAGCTCAAGTTTGATTTCATCTGTCAACAGAACATTTTCCCAGAAGGATTGTGGTTTCTCAAGGTGGGTTTGGGCAAAGATCAGGCGTGCATTTTAATAAAATAAATAAATAAAATGTCTGTCTGAGCAGTTGGGTCCTCATTGGCCTTCGCCCATGAAGTCCTTCTTTATTTAATGCATGGCATATCGTGCAGATTGAAACCACACTCCAGATTGCTCCAGGTCACCCTCTTTGGATGTTGTATGTGGTGTTTTTCCAACAAATCACACTGACCTTCAAAAACTTCTTGGATTTATTTTCCTCTTCCCACCATGTCTTGGGAGGTTCTTGACAGTTCCATGAGTAGAAAACGTCTTAATAACATGGCCTGGTACCCCTTTGATGTTTGGCGATAATGGCTTTTCTGACAGTCTCTGGCAGCTCTCTTGTCTTCACCATTCTGAAAATGGAAGAGGGAATGAATGTGGCCGTTTTAAACATTAGAGTCATCATTCATTGGTTGATTCAAATAATTTGAGTACTGACAATTGATAACAGGTGCATCTAATTTTACTGCAATGGGAATGTGATTCTTCTGTTTAAACTGATTTGAATTGTTTATATGGGTGCCAATAATCATGTCCTAGCAATGTCCCAGTTTTATACTATTTCCTACTATTTCCTTTCTTAATTGGATTTGTTTTATTTGATTCTTTTATGTATCAGATATGTGTGCATAAAGGGCCCAATATTTGAAAGGCATTTACATGGTTTACAGCTCATTAAACCATGTATATGCCTTAAATAGGGATATTCAATGGCACTTACATGGTTAGTGCAGTGGAATATCCGCTCCTAACTCCCTTACGAGCCCTGATACTATCCGGTTAGTATCAGGGCGTGTCGGGGGCATGCAAGGGCGGAGCAGAGGCAGCAACACGTGCTAACCGGGCAGCAGCGATATTGCATGCTGTCCAGTTAGCGATCTGTGCCTTAAAAATTGGTTAGAAAAGCCTTTGACTATCTTTAAGGCACAGGAGCTAACCGGGCAGCAGCAATATTGCTGCTGCCTGGTTAGCTACTGCGGCTTCCTGTGTCTGCAGTGATCCCTGGATATTCAATGCCGGGGCCGCATATGACCCTGGCATTGAATATCCGGGGTTAAGGGTCAGCAGACAGGGCTTTGCGCTGTAGGGATGCATAGCCTGCCCAACTCAATATCGGGCCCAAAGAGTCCAAAGCCATTTCACTGGCCACTTTTTTTTAGGAGATATTGGACATTAAGGGGTTGAACTGTAAGGATGCCAATAATGTTGACCACAACTATATGTTATTCTCCATCACTCCCAAAACAGTAACAGTTAAAAATCGAGTCAAGTCAGCCAAATGATATCAGGATAGGAGGCATATTCAACAGCGGTTAGGCTAGTTAAAAGCACCTGCATTATATAAAATTGATATTCAGTAGTAGCAAATAGCGGCATCACTCTCTGGTTAGCAGCAATATTCAAGCTCTGACTGGATAGTAAAAACCGGCTAAAGTTATAACAGCTATCTGGTTAGTGACTGAATATTACTACAAACTGGATAGTGGCCATAACCACCCTGATCCCCCCACAGACTGCATTGGTTTTAACTGGGCATTTTCTCGGTGGTCTGTGGGGATATTTAGCGCTGCTAACCTGTTAGTGCTGCTGAATATGTATTTATTTATACTTCACCATGCTGTAAATTTTCAGCAGATTACAACAAATTTAAATAAACACATTTGGCTGACTGCATTTTAACTGGTTAGCAGGTCTGGTAACTGGCTAAAATGTTTTGAAAATTCCCTCTGATATTTTAACCAGATATTTAAGAAGACACCTGGATAAGTCAGTGCTGATGAATATAGACAATTAAAGATATTCAGATATCTATTGTTAGGCATTCTAGAGTTGCTATATCTTCTGCCAACTTATCCAAATAACTTTTACTTACACTATTTGGGTAGTGGAAATTATCCTACTAATATAAATGATTGTTTTCTCAGGTCTCCCTAGACTATTCTAGTTTTGTCTATATTCTTTTTTTCTGTTATTTCTTGAAAATTTTACGTTTGTAAAATTGTTGCAAAAATTGTATAAATAAATACAACCCCCTCCCCAAAAAGACAAATAGCCTACTGGGAAGCTCCCACACTAAATTATATCTGCTCTGAGGTTCCAGTATAGTCACCTTACTGTGTTCATTATTTATTAAAGCTTTGCCATAATGAACTCAAGACCCTAAAATGGAATCTATCCCTTGGCCATTATGGGAAAGCCTAGATAAAAAGCCATGGCTCAATATTTAGCAGAGGAGGTCACAAGTAGCTTCATGGCTGGAGGGTGAAGGACGAGAGGCAGTTGAAGAGGCCCCACAACATCTGCGCCAGCCCCTGCCCCCTGCCCCTGCTCAGCTGGTGGGGGCCAATGTGTAGGGGCACCAGCCTGGAGAGTGGCAGACCCTGTGTCCTCGGAGGAGAGAAGTCCAGCCCAGAATGCCCTGTATCTACAGAGATAGAGCCACCCTCCTCAGCCTCCCTGAAAACTAGGTGATCACCCTCTACAGGCTGAGCACAGGGGCCATAAGAGCTTTATGAGGATCTAAGACCTGACCTCAAGCCTCTTACAGCCAGTCATGTGCCATACCAGGGCTGACAAAGTGCCTGAGTGCTCCACATTTCTTTGCCTCTGGCTGCTTCCAAACATCTGTGGCTGCAGTTGGAGGAATGTCCAGGGCCACCTTTGGCAGATGCCTCCACCAAGAATTGTGAGCCATGATCAGTCTGGTCAGGAACTACATTCTATTTCCTAATGAAAGGCAACAGTGGATGACCCTCAAACAGGAATTTCAGAGAATTGCAGGCCTACCACACATGATGGAAGCCATTGATTGCACACATGTGGCACTTATCCCACCCAGAGACAGGGAAGCAGTGTTCCGTATGTGCAGGTGGTGTGTGATGCAAACATGCTCATACTGAATGTGGTGGCCAGGTTTGTGTAGCTGGGTTTAAAAAAAGGTTTTAACTTTGTGCTGTATTAACCGCTTTGATTGAAGGAAAAGGCGGGATACAAAACATGTTAAATAAATAAATAAAATAAATAAAAATAAAGGTCCATAAACCATTATCAAGAAGGGACCCAGGATATCAATGCTTGACTCAGTACAAGCATTGTGGAACCTGTGTCTTTTGGGGAAACTGTTAGGTACGTATGACCTAGATTGGCCACTGTTGGAAACAGGATACTGGGTTTGATGGACCTTGGTCTGACCCAGTATGGCATATCTTATATTCTTATGTTCTTATTTCTACATCCTGCATCACTCAGCATTGTTCCAACAATTCGAGAAAGAGCATTATGGACACAGCTGGCTACTGGGTGAGTGATCTCTCATTATTCTACATTTGCCAGCAGTGGGGCACACATGCCAGGCTGGGCACCTGAAAAGCTAATATGAAAATGGGACCTAGGGTGGCCAACTGGCTCCAGATTTTAGGGACCCCCTGATCCAGTCCTGGTTTTACATTGCTGATTTCTCCAAGGAAATCCAGATAGCAATCCACGCAGATAGTAAGGTAAAACCAGGACTGGATCAGGGTGTCCCTAAAATCCAGAGTCAGTTATGGGAAATAGAACCACACAGTCAATGTACTAAGCCAGGCTAAGCACCTGAAAAGCTAATATGAGAATGCAGTTATTGTGGGAAATAGAGCCACACAGTAAATGGATTTGACCTGGCTGTGCACCTAAAACGCTAATATGAGAATGGGGCCTATTATGGGAAGTAGAGCCCCACAGTAAATGTACATGGGAAAGGTAGGCCTGGACCTGAACCACTGACCATTGGAGCACCAAGCATGTAGTTTCCCAACCCCAATCTTCAAAAAAACCACAGGATCTGCTATATACAACAACAAACCAACAGGTGCAGTCACAGCCACAAACCTGGAGGAAAAAAGACCTCAGGATGAGCCCCAAAGCCAACGCAATGACCACAGGCTTATACTCTGCTAGAGCCAACACCGGCTTCCTGCAGTATCATATCATATCCTCACATCATAGGTCATAGAAAAAAAACTCCAGGTCTTACTTCAAGGCAACTGATTCAATAGTTCAGCACATAACATTTCACATAGTAGCAAATGGCAATAACAACAACAGCACAGCACAGAGCTTAGTGCCAACATAAACAAAGCGCTCAACACAGGCCTTATTCTAACACCAGGCATTTTGCCGAGGCTAACTCAGGGAATAGGACCAACTGCTTCAAGCCCAGATCCTGTGATCCCACATGCTCAGCCAATGCTGCAGCTAAAGCAACGCCAACCTAGCACTCAATACAGCACTGAGCAAACTGCAAACCCCAGCCAGTTGATTCATCTGAAGGTACAGGGAATTGTAAATATAACTGAACCACACCCAATTGAGAAATCAGCACAATCAATGCCGGTCACCCTGCCCCCACTCACAAAAAGGCCAGGGTAACCATGTCCATGACTGAGGTGCTGTAATACCATATTACACACTTGCAGGGGTGAGAGTGTCAGGCAGTCTGGCCTGTGCCACAGTGGAACTATATTGCATGAGTGAACCCGCAATGTGCATCTCAATGTGTACAACAGATCAGACTGAAGGCACAAATCACTTGCCCCCAATCACTAAAAACACACACCTGGGCTAAAATCTGAGACACATTACAAGAAGGGTTAACTTACTCAGTTCCCAGACTCAGATTAGTAGCCAGTCCTGCCTCACAAAAACTCCCCTGTGAATAGCCTGTGGAATCTGTAGCATGCATGCAAGGAGACAAGTGAGGGAAGACAGATGGCAGCAAACTAATGATTTGCCTAGGCGGAAATAGGTGGCACAGGAAACACAGAAATAGCTTGTAATAGACTAAATTGTCTGACCTTGCCATGGCCTATCTGTAAACTCTGTGCTGCATGTGGGAGGGCCATCTGTGATGGGAGATACAAATTCATCCTGCTTGTATAGGAGTCTGAGTCAGGGGTGACATGGAAACTACCAGATGATTTCGAAAAATGTGTGTTAGGCTGTGGAGGTTACCACGCCCCTGTCAGTTGAATGCTCAAAGCACCAGCAGAGGCCAACCACACTCCCTACTACTCTACACAGGGCCGGCCCGTCCATTGAGCAAGAATGTTTTTTGCACAGGGCCCCGCGTTTCAGGGGGCCCCGCGCAAAGAACATTCTGCTTTTTTTTTATTACATTTAAAAACAAAAACCTGGCTCTAGCTGCTGCCGCTGCCGCGTCCGTCGCAGCAGCGGCAGAATGGCGTGTCCCGCGGGGCCCCTTCTCCTCTTCGAGCCCTCTGCAAGGGCTTTCAGATTCGCGAAGGGAGAGTTGTGCTCCCTCGCGTCTCTGTAAAGCCCGCAGGGGCTAATGGGAAATTTCCCATCAGCCCCTTTAGACGCGAGGGGCTGATGGGAACTTTCCCTTTAGCCCCTGCGGGCTTTACAGAGACGCGAGGGAGCACGCTCCCGGCGCGACTCGGCACGCCCGTGCCGAGGGCTCGCCGGGGAGGGGGGGCCCCGCGGGCCACGCCGTTCTGCCGCTGCTGCGAGGGACGCGCGGCAGCAGCTAGAGCCAGGTTTTTGTTTTTAAATTTGCCGGAAGGGAAGGGAAGGGAAGGGAAGGGGGGGGGGGGCTGATGGAGGCTGTCTGGAAATGGGGTGATGGGGGGTTAGGACTGGAAATTTGCAAGGGGGGGGGTTAGGACTGGAAATGTGCAAGGGGGGGGGGTTAGGACTGGAAATGTGCAAGGGGGGGGTTAGGACTGGAAATGGGCTGGGACTGATGGAGGCTGACTTGAAATGGGCTGGGGGGGGGGTTAAGACTGCAAATGGGCTGGAGGGGGGGTTAGGACTGGAAATGGGCTGGGGCTGATGGAGGCTGACTGGAAATGGGCTGGGGAGGGGTTAGGACCGGAAATGGGCTCGGGGGGGTTAAGACTGCTAATGGGCTGGGGCTGATGGAGGCTGACTGGAAATGGGCTGGGGAGGGGTTAGGACTGCTAATGGGCTGGGGGGGGTTAGGACGGCTATTGGGGTGGGGCTGATGGAGGCTGACTGGAAATGGGCTGGGGGGGTTAAGACTGGTAATGGGCTGGGGGGGTTAAGACTGGTAATGGGCTGGGGGTTGATGGAGGCTGACTGGAAATGGGCTGGGTGGGTTAAGACTGGTAATGGGCTGGGGGGGTTAAGACTGGTAATGGGCTGTGGGCTGATGGGGGCTGTCTGGAAATAGGGTGATGGGGGTTAGGATTGCTAATGGGCTATGGGGGGGTTAGGACTGCTAATGGGCTATGGGGGCGCTAGGACAGGAAAAGGGCTGATGGGGAGGGGTTAGGACTTGAGGTGGGCTGATGTGGTTAGGACTAGTAATGGGCTGTGGGCTGATGGGGGGGGTTAGGACTGGCAATGGGCTATGGGGGGCTGACTGGAAATGGGCTGATGGGGTTAAGACTGGAAGTGGGCTGATGGGGGGTTAGGACTGGTAATGGGTTATAGGGGGGGGCTTAAACTGAAAATGGGTTGATGGGGGGCTAGGACTGGTAATGGGTTGGTGGATTGCTATGACTGGAAATGGACTGAGTGGACGGGGAGGCTTGAACTGCAAATAGCTGATGGGGAGGGAGCTTGGAATGGAAATGGGCTGTGAGGGAAGGGAGCTAGAACTGAAAATGGGCTGATGGAGCAGCTAGGATAGGACTGGAAATGGGCTGTTGGGGGGAGCTAAGATTGGAAATGGGCTGGGGTGGGGGCTTGAATTGAAATGGACTCATGGAGGGGCTAGACCTGGAAGGAGGCTCATGGGGGGGCTTGGACTGGAATTGGGCTGAGTGGAGGGGAGCTAGGATTTGACATGGGCTGATGGTGGGGCTAGGAAATGACTAGAAATGGGCTGATGGGGGGCTAGGATTGGAAATGAGCTGATGAAGGGACTCAGACTGAAAATGGATGGGTGAGCTAGGACTGGAAATGGGTTGATGGGGGGCTAGGACTGGAAATGGGCTGATGCAGGGACTAGAAGGGAATGGATGCTGGGTGAGACTGGAACTAGAAGGGAGCTGATGTTGGGGGAGGATTAGAATGGGATGGGGCTGGGAGAGTAAAATGGAGAGGGGAAAAATATTTTGTGTGGGAGGGATGAAAAATCTACAATTGGCCGGGTATTGGGAGAGTAAGTGGGGATTGAGGATGGAGGGGTAAAATTTGTGTGGATGAAATAAGAATGAGGAAAGAGCAAAAGGATAAAGATTAGTATGTTAAAGCAGATGTAGAGAGAGAGGATGGAAAGAAAACTAGAAGAGAGAAGAAAGGACAAATGGACAGCAGACGATGGAGAGTTAGCAGAAAACATGAAGAAACCAGAAGAAAGTGGCTGGAGCAATTGCAACTGAAAAAAAATGCACAAAAGGTAGAAATATATCTCTTTATTTTGAATTTATTAACTGGAATATGAAAGTTCTGGGAAATGTGCATCATTAACGTCTGCGCTTTGTTTGGTACAAGAGGAAATTGATTTATAGTTTTATTTCTACAGTGTTGTTGTACATTCCAAGTTTGGCTTTTGGGGTTCCCAGTTTAAATTATTGCCTTCCTGTTTCTAAATTGCGATTCCTTGTTTGGTGATGGTCTATGTTCTGCATGTGTAACTGAGCTGAGGTATTCTGTTTATGTAATTCCTATTTGACATTGCCACTTGTTCTCTTTCCCCAGTATTCTCTGAAATGTACTGGTTTAATATTTGCAGTGTTTCCTTTTGATAGGTAGGGACTGGTGCTTTGTGAGTCCTGGTAATGCTGTCAGGATACAGCGGGTTTGCTATGGGTTCTAAATGGGCAGCGTTTGTAGTAGTTCCTAATGTGCCTGGCGGTTGGCACTGGATTATAGTAATGTAGAAATCTTTTAGTCTTTCTTTATCCATACACTCATTAAGAGACATGTTTACTAAAAGTTAGTGTATGGTAACATTATGCAAATATTTATGCAAATAAGGCCACTTATGCAAATGAGGCCCCGCACCGAGTCTCCGCACATGGCCCCGCACCCCCCTTGGGCCGCCCCTGACTCTACATCCATGGAAAACATGACCTGGAAGTGTAGCAGCAAAGCGCAGACAAACCAATGATACCAGGAGTCTGTTCAGAAGGTCCAAATCATTTATTTGTGCACAAGTCTCAAGCAAGGCAATTTCAAAATGGCTGAGCAAAGTTTTCAAGCATTACAACAACTTTTATAGACTTCTGTTCCATTCTAGGTATAGAAAAACATTTCATTGGTCCCGGTACGCTCCCGTACCTCCCGTAGCCCTTCTATTGGTCCCGGTACTGATAAGTTTCTCCAATTATGTTCCTTCTGTGGGCTTCTGTGGGCATGACACCTGCCTGCCCCCCTTCTAGTCCCAATTACAATGGTCAGTTCATCAACTTGTTACTTTCACACTTTCAAGGCTATGGGACCATTTGTGCGTGCAGAAGAGCAAGGTTCTGTAACTCATCTGTCAGCACTCCTCAATATTTCTCTGCAAATGTACTCTTTCTTATCAGTAACTTTTAAACATGTCTTTTCTGTATTTTTCCATTTCTTAATTCTGCAATTCTGCTTATCTAAGCTAATTCAATATTTCTACTGAGTTCTTTCTTACAATAGCAGCATGTTGGGGGATGTGCAATCCTATATGCCTCTCCACAGGCCTCATTTACAGGTCAAGCCAGCCATGCTGGCCTGCCTATGTCAGACACCGTGGGTCACAGGCCTGCACCTGCCACAGAAGCAGGAGAGGTGTATCCATCTTACTGAATTGTAACTGTGACAATGTCATTTAGTGCAGCCTCTGAGGCCACATAATCCTGATCGGGGCAGATCTACTGTGAAACTAATGAAGCTTAGGTTTCAGGGCTCCTAATCCTGGAGGGGCCCCAGAAGCGACTTTAGTCCACGTTACTTAAAAATTTGGGTCTAGGGGGAGAGAGGGCGCTTCAAGATGGCCACTGAGTTGAGCATTTGAGTATGCCTAAACGAAAGGGTAAGCTTCGGGTCTTCCACTCGGACCCCCAGCTACCTTCCGCAGGTCCTATGGACCGATTTGTGCTCTTATCACAGGCACAGAAGCAGGAGATTTGCTCTGCTGGGGTGGCGGCGGCGGAGGAGAATGTTTCGCCGTCCGTGGAGTTGGATGCATCATTGTCTCCTGTAGAGAGAGAGCTTCCGCTGTGCCCCGCAGTGCTGGCTGAGAACTTGGAGGCTTCGGCGCCCCCCCCCCCCCCTCTGGAGGGTGGGGGTGGAGACGCCGTTAGAGGGGAGACAGCCTTGCTCGGAGTGCAGCTCCCTCCCGGTGGTAGCGGGAAGGTTTCCGGTGCACAGCTCATCACGGAGGACTTGACAATTCCTGCTGCATTAGGTGAGGGTTTAGTTCCTCCTTCTACTCCTATGTCGACTTCGACTCCTGTGTTTCCTCCTTTTTTGAGGCCGAAGGTTTTCAAACTTGAGTCTATATGGGAGGCCATTACCTCTTTATCGATGGTGGTTCAAAGTCAGACGAGAGCTTTATCTCTTCAAATGCCTGGAGAATGAGAGAAGAACACAGTAGTCAATTGGCAACAATATCTGATTTGACTTCTACTCTGGTTAAAGATAATGTGGCAAGATGGAAACCTTGGAAAATGCTGCTAGAGCTGCGAATTTGAGGATTTTAAATTTTCCTAAAATGAAGGGCATTTCTGCCCTGGATATGTTCAAGCAATATCTACAGGAAATCCTTAAAGTGCCAGTGGAACTAATACCACCCTTGTCTGGGGTTTATTATCTACCTCAGGGGAAGAAAGAACCAGCGGACTGAAGATCTTGCAAATATGGACGTTTTAAATGTTTCAGATTTGTTAAAGGATTCTGACCCTGAAACGTGTGTCCCAGCTACTTTGTTGGTGACTTGTGCACTTACCACCAATAAGGAATGGCTGTTAAAAATGTTCTTTAAAAAGAGGTTGGAGACCTTTTATGGCCTATCCATTTCAATGTTTCCTGATATTTCTAAGGAAACACAGAGAAGGAGACAGCTTTTTCTTCTTCATAAATCTGGGGTCCAGCAGATTGGGGGTTCATTCTTTTTAAGATTTCCCTGTAAGTGTTTAGTGATATATAAGTCGGTTACGTATATATTTTTACAACCGGCTGATCTTGCGTCCTTTATTAATGCTAAATTGCAGGATAAGGTCCAGTCCTTGTGATAAATGACCAAATTCTCTCATGTTAGATCCTGTGTACTCAGGGCTAATTTTGTTTTTTTCCTTTTATGCTAAATGGTTAAGAATTTTCCTTTTTTTGGGCTGCCAGAGTTCTTTTCTCCTGCTCTGGTAACCAATGTTTCTCTCTCTTCTCATATTTTGTGGACTATCAGAGGTCTTAGGTTTATATCTCTTGTTTAAATTATATATCTTGTGTTCATTATACCTTTGTATCTCTGTCTACTTCAGGAAAAATGTTCTTGATGTTTATCTATAATCTAATAAAAAAAATTGGGGTCTACTGTATAAGAAGGGTTTTAAAAAAATAATAATATTAATAATATAATATAATTCAATACAAAATAATAGTTAAAATAAAAATTAAAAGGTTATTAAAGTATCAAGTAGGCTAGCCATAAATGAAAAAACATTCTGAGATGTAGTGGTTAAAACTTTAAAATATTTGTGGTGATTTGTCGTGGAACAGCCCCATTGAAGAAGATAACAGTGGTTACCCAGAACTCATTGCTGGTTGCAAAGGGGCTCCCATAACAGTTCAAGCTTCAGGGCCCCAAAAATGTAGGTCCACCACTGATCCTGATGTATAAGGGAGGAGTGGCCTAGTGGTTGGGGCCATTTACCTCAGGCTGGAAGATCAGGGGTTCAAATCCCACTAGAGGACAGCAACCTTGGCTGGAAGGACTGGGGTTTCTAGTCCCACAGGTGCTCCTTGTGGTCTTGGGCAAGCCACTTAACCCTCCATTGCACATGTTCCCTGTAAAATAGTTATCTCCAAGTTATAATGCCCTATTCAATATAATTTCAGTTTCTTCAATGTAAATGGCCTTGATATCATGAAGGCAGTATATAAGAAATGTTAAATAAATAATGTTCAGCATGCACAAACAGGCCCCCACCACATTTATCAGCTCCAAATGGAATATGTGTATCAGTCACATTATCTGCAGTGTTTGGATGTGTTCCCATGGTGAGGGGCTCATGGGAAATGAGCTGGCTCCCCATGAGAGGTTTTATATGGCCACAAGCTGAACAAACAAGATGATCATCATAGCAGAACACTGCATTTCCATAGTGGTTTGGTTGCATTGTCCACAGTGCTCGGGCAGCAAAGGGAGGATGGAAGGGGTCTGTTATGGGCATGCTATTGCCCCATGGAAGTGTAGGGCATTTAGGAACAGCAAACCTGTATGTGCGGGCATCTGGCAGGGCCTGTCTCCTGCTGACTGTACTGCCCCACATAGTTTAGTCAAGGCCTTGTTGCTATGCCATAGGCACAATCAGGAAAACACATCTGGTCAGTGTATCTTGCTGTGGATGCTGTTCAACCTATGTACATTGAATCATCGACAGACATCTAAGAGCGACTGGTCAGTTGATCATGACATGTTTCTGATCTAGATGGGCACACTGGCAACTGGTGCAACACTGTATGGGTCAGAGATAGCTCGCCATGATACCTTGCTGGTATCATGCCCATAGACAATTTTGTCAGGTCACTAGACTACACAGTTTGTTCTCAGCTAGGTGTCAGGCCAGGGTGTTGGCCAGTGCCTGCAGGGGGTGCTATGATATCTGTGTGGGGTTGCATCCACAAAAGGGGACAACATGTAGCCTGATGGTGAGAGGATAGGCTTCATATGCAGCTGATGCTGGCTTGAACCCCACTCTGACCTCATGTGTTCTCAGCACTCATCTTAGCCCAAGCAGCTGAGGTTTTGGGAGTATCAATAATCCTCAGCAGTTGGTTGACCTTGTGAATCCATGTATTTGGGGTTATATGTTGCCGCCCCAAAATGAATGTCCACATTTCCCACATATTTTGCTGAATGCTGCACTGGTGCAGTCTCTGATAGGCCATCAGAATCCTCTAGAACCCACCATTCAAAGCCCTGCTGTTAGAGAGACTACCTAGGTCATGTTCCAGGTTCTCCTTGGCCAGCCTATGTGCTGGATGTGGCTCCATGTGACATATATCCTGTAATGGCAGTACATTATCCTGAACAGTGGTGTCTGTGCCTCACATCCTGATTTCAATGTTGTAGATGGCGGTTTGGTGCACTTGTGTGTTCTACGGAGATTGCAGTGACACAATTTGCAGTGTGTGACTTTGCAACAGTTCTGTAGGTAATTCAGGCACAGTGTTTCTGTTCCTGGGCCCTGGTTCTGGCTATCCTTACAGGCCCAGTCTGGGGGAAGGTTGTTGTGACATCAGGCCTCGCTATCAATGCTGTATGATTGAGTGCCAAAGGCACATAGATCCTGGGTAACAACAGCAGAAGATTGGTTACCTAGTGATGGGAAGGTCAGTGTTCTGAGTCCTATCCCACACCATATTTCCAGCTTCTGGAGCTCTCCCAGGAGGGATCGAGCATCGCAGACCCCTGCTCCACCTCCAGTCGCCTCCCGCCACTTCGGCTGCCCAATCGGGGCAGCCCTGCCTGTTGAAAAAGGGCGCCAGCCGTACATCTGCCTTTCCAGCTTCTGGAGCTCTCCCAGGAGGGATCGAGCATCGCAGACCCCCGCTCCGCCTCCAGCCGCCTCCCGCCACTTCGGCTGCCCAATCGGGGCAGCCCTGCCTGTTGAAAAAGGGCGCCAGCAGGCGCACCCACGCCAGGCGGGCCCGCGCCTGAGGGCCTCGCCAGAGGGTCATTTGGCGTGGCCCTTAGGCGGTGGCCCACGATTCAAGGCCCTCCTCTCACCAATAAACTTGCCTGGAAACATCCAGTGCCCGATTCGAGTCCCTAACGAAACTCAATAACAAGCCACATGGAAAAACAATCGAAGCCTGAGCTCCCCTCCCAGGGTTGAGCCCGCTCATCGCAGATGCCGCCAACATCCGATACTGCAGGGAAACACCCCACTTCCGACTGCTCTGTACTTCTCAATCTGTCTGCCCTGTGAGTACCTCCAGCATGTTACTGCTGACTTGACTACGTGCCGTGAGTACTTCACTTATAAGCTACAGTGTTCTGTGAGTTTGTCACTGCTAAATTAGTGTTCTGTGAGTTTGTCACTGCTGAGTTACTGCATACTGTAAATACCTTGTTGTAAATCATTATCTTGTTGTAAAACAATCTAGCAATACTGGGCTTCAAGACAACCCCAGCCTATGTAGAACGCATACACGCCCACCTCAGATGCCTCCCCAGCAAAAGAGAGTCCCTGCCACATACAGGACACACCTAACTCCAGCCCAAAATGATCATATCTAGCGTAACCTTAATTAGCCTATACCTCCTCAGTAATGTCCTCAATGGCTCTATCTCCACTGCAACCGCCCACAACCAGATCCTGATCGTACAAGGCCAAGGAAGGAGACACTACAGTAACACATACCACGCACCAACAGAACCCTCCCTGAACCCTCACTCATACTTAATCCACATATCAATTCAACAAACCACAAAACCCAAACACCACCAAAGCCCACACAACCTGAAGTGTGTGCTCATAAACGCTTGGTCGGTCCGTAAAAAGGGGCCAGTCATCACTGACCTCATATCACACCTCAAACCAGACATCCTACTAGTGACTGAATCATGGCTCACTAACTCAGACTCAGTCCTCATCAATCAAATCACCCCCCTGACTTCTCAATCCACAAATGCCACAGAGCGGACCGCAGAGGAGGTGGCGCATTCATCCTGGTGAAAACGGACCTCCAGTACCAAACGATCAGCTCTAACAGCTCAACACACCTTGATGTGATCACTATAGCCAACAACTACAATACCATCAACCTCATCTACAGATCCCCAACTGCATCCCCCGAAGGTCTCGCAACTATAATCGAGCTAGCCTCTAACCCCAAGAACACACGCAAGCCAAACTGGGTACTGGGAGATTTCAACCTACCAGCCCTGCAGGATAATCATTCCACAGCCTTCATTGAAGCACTCAGCAACCTGTACTATGAACAATTAGTCGATACCCCCACACACCAAAAAGGTAACATACTAGACCTTATCTTTATCCCTCGATCAGATGCAAGCTCAAACTACAACTTCAACATTACCATATCCCCTGTCCCATGGTCCGACCACAACCTAATAAGATTCCAAATACCTATGCACCAGAACAACGAACGAACAATGACAGTAGCCGAAAAACCAGCAGCACCTTCAGAATGTTTCAGACTCTTTGACAAAGAGGCGATCATCAAAGATGTCCTCCCCAACATCACAACTGCATCACTGGACCTCGAAGAGATGATGACTGCATGGAACCATAGCTTGAGCTCCTTTGCAAGCATACCTATACAAAACAAGCCACAACCAAGAAGGAGAAAACCCGCATGTTGGTACACCACCGAGCTACGAACCTCACTAAAAGTACTGAGGAAACTTGAAAGAAAATGGCAATGCACACGGTCATCAGGAGACCAGGCAACATACAACTCCCATCTGCAGGTGCACCGGGACCTAATATCAACAAAAATTAAAGAACATCACTCTGAACTCTTAAGCCGATCTCTGAACAAACCCCACGAACTGTTTAAATTAGTCAAGACCCTGTCAAAGGACCCATCGTCATCACAACCAGCCACAATACACCCCCAGGACTATGCAGATTACCTGTTGGCCAAAACCCAAAACATTAGCAAAGCCACGCTGTCCAGCCCCACCAGCAACCAACCCAAGCCACTTACCTCCCTCATGACACCATCAGCTACAAGTATCGAGGACATCATCGCCATCATCAACGCCACTACTGCTCCAAATGACCCTTGCCCAGTGTTCTGGATAAGATCTCTACGTAAAGAGCTCAGCCCCATAATAGCCCAAATCATCGACATATCCTTCTCTACAGGACAATTCCCACTATGTCTCAAGTAGACGTCAATCCGGCCCCTTCTGAAGAACTCCAAGCTAAATTCCCAGAAGGTGGAATCATACCAACCAATATCATGCATCCCACTGCTAGCAAAAATAATCGAGAAGGTCGTGCAATGCCAGATACAGGACCACATTGATGCCACAGCTCCCCTGGACCCATGCCAACACGGTTTTAGGGAATCCCACGGCGTCGAAACCCTCCTCGCCACACTTATCAACACACTGATCACGGGGATTGACAACATCAAACAAGGATATGCCTTAATTTTCCTTGACATTGCTGCTGCGTTTGACTCTGTAAACCACGAGCAAGTCTTGATACGGCTGCAGGACAAGGGAATTATTGGCTCAGCGTTGAATTGGTGCAAATCCTATCTAACGGAAAGATGGCAGCAGGTACAAACAGGAGCCACAACATCTAAGTCCTTCCAGCAAATACATGGTGTACCGCAGGGCTCCTCACTCTCCGCCCTCCTATTCAACATATACATGCAACCCATATGTGAAACAATCCAATCATTCAACATATCATGTCTCATCTACGCAGACGATGTGCTACTCTTCACCCCATTCACGGTCAATCGCCCGGACTTCTCCCCATTAGTAAAATGCTTTGAGGCTGAAATTGACTGGCTCCAATCACAGAGCCTCAAGATAAACTTCAGCAAGACGGATGTAATGTTCATTACTAGAAATCAGTCCTTCTCCCCACCGCCGACATTAAAGACAAGAGATGCTGAACTTCCAAGTAAACCCAGCATCCGATACCTAGGCGTAACGTTAGACCAGCAGCTCAAATTCAAAATGCACATCAGCAACACCATCAAACAAATCTACCACAAACTACAAATATTGCAACATCTCTGACCCATGCTGCAACCGGACGACTTCAGAACAGTTTTTCAGGCACTGGTGACCCCCCACTTCGACTACGCCAATGTGATCCTGCATTGACTACCCAAACACACGCTAAACCCATTACAGCTGGCAATGAACGCTTCAGCACGCTTCCTACATGGATCCTCTAGAAGAGATCACATCACCCCCATCCTAAAAGACTTACAATGGCTCCCAATCTACTGCCATCTCACCTATAAAGTAGTCATGATGACCTTCAAGGCCATTAACAAGACGTCAGCCACCTCCCTATCGAACCTCCTCCACCCCACTCCAGCGAACAGAGCAAGGAGAACATTCGCCACCAACATCCTTCAGACCCCCAATAAAATAACAAAATGTACCCAGGCAACAAAAAAAAAAGCTTTCAAATTCTATGCCCCCAGCTGTTGGAATGCACTGCCAACCACCATCAGAACAATCACAGATCTCGCCCAATTCAGAAAAGCACTAAAGCATCACCTCTTTCTCCTACACTACTCTCAACCCAGTAATTCAACCCAGTAATTTAACATCACCAACCATACACCTTGCCATGTCAAGTTTGTATATAACTGTAAAAAGATGTAGATAGTTACCCCAGTTGAACCAAGTTGTATGTACCCGTTCATTGTAAGTGCACAGCAGTATGTCTGTTATGCGCAAAAATGTTAAATGTAAACCGCACTGATTTTAAAGAGCACGGTATATAAAAGCAACAAATAAATAAATAAATATTAGGCAAGCCACTGTTTTGCTGTTGGTGTCTCCACAAGGGCTTGCATTTAATGGCTATAGTATATCTATCTGGTATCTCTGAGTTATAATAATGCTCAGGACGGAGCATTATGATACCCATGATGCATCTGTGAATCCTATGTGGTGGCAGGGGCAGCCAATTTTGCACTCACACACACACACACACACACACACACAGGGACCCATCTCAGAAAAGCTCTTGGTTGACAACCTGAGCTGTTTCACAGTGCGGCAAGTATTTACTTTGGCCATCCTGTGGATGACCTCTCAGGCATACTGTGTGTGCCATCATGGTCTATACATTCTGAGTGTGGACATCTAGAATGCATGGCTTAGGTACTGTTAATAGTGGCAAGTGTGACAAGGCACCCCAGATCCACTGGCAGTCATGCTTTGTAGTGTCAAACAGAGAACACATGGTGACAATAGCCATTGCAGCGTGTGGAAGCAATGCATGAGAGGCTGGGCCCTATGAGCATTATGAATGGCTAGCAAGAAGGGGCATTGTTGGCGTTGTAATGTAGTGGATCCTTCAGAAGCCATGAAACTGGGTAAAGCTGAAGAAAGTGTGGCTGAAACTGACAGCATAGAAAAGCACATGGCCCAGGGTTGCCATGAGCAACGTAAACAAAGAGTGTCACGAGGGGAGAGAACATGCCCAAACTGCAAACAAGCCCCGAGCTCAGGGTGTAATGAGAGGCAGCTGGATGAGGGCGGGGTGCAGTTAAGCCCTAGGACACACGCACATAAAAGTTACTCACCTGAAGATAGTGAGAGAAGCACAGGAAGGAGAATCAGGAGTCTCAGCACAGGAAGGAGAATCAGGAGTTGATGAGAGACCCAGCTGCAGGACTGAAGGAAGCCTTGGTCAGAGGACTGGTTGGGGAACCAGTTGGAGAAAGGGACCAGAGGAAAGTGTCCAAGTTGAAAGCTGCAGGTCCAGTGAAGCAGAGACGTCCTGGCCCGAGGACATTTATATGTCAGAGAGAAAGCAAAGGGTAAAAGGCAGGAGAACGCAGCCGTGCTGTGAAAGCCTTATTGACCCAGCTGTGCTGAGAGGTTCCTGTGTGAGAAAGCTGGAAGGTAGGCTGTATAAACCTGATAGAAGAGAAACTGAATGTAAAAGTTTTCCCTGGAACTGCCAGAGTTTGTGGGGCTCTCCTATAGCAAAATCCGGTATATGTGGTAATCTTCCACCCTGCTCTGTAGCAACGGGGGAAGGGAAGTCTCAAGGCAGTGAAGAGAGACTGCTCTTTGGAGGGACGTATAATAATCCACAAGAATACTTAGCTGGGGGTGAGTGTGAAGAAATGCAAACAGAATTTCTTATGGAACAAACTCCAGAAGAACAAATGGATTGTACGCTGTCTGTAGCAGACCATGTCACGTCTCTATGCTAGAATAGCTGTTAAGAGTTTTGGTAAAACAGCATTGAAAGCAAAAGAGTTTGCCTTTGTTAAAAGGGACTGCTGCTGTTACGTTTTTGTTCTACTAATTGTTTATAAGAGCTGAAGATATAGAAGCTGTTTCTGTTCCTGTTTCGTTTCATTTTTGTACCAGAAGTATGGTCATTTTTGTTCTTGTTTTTCTTGCAATGAATCCACCCGGTAGGGGAAATAAAATCCTGTCTTTTGCCTAACTCCACTTGACTACAACTCATTCCTTGCTTAGTAAGAGGGACTACCACACCCAGAAGGCAGTGCAGGGCCAACTGAACTCCCTACTTGCTAGGTTTGGACACGCCCAGGCTGACCTACCCCCATGCTTTTGCCTCTGGGGAGGGTTACTGGTGACAGGGTGCACCCACTATGTGTGCCCATTTCATCAGGGAGCTGGTCTCAAGCACTGGCACTGCGGTTGCCAATGTACCTTGTCAGGTATATAAAACAGGGATGCAGGTAATGTGGCCACTTCTGAGGCAATGGATGGTGGTGGTACGTGACCAATGACCAAAGTTGTGCTAGTGAGATGCAAACCCAGGTCCCTTTCTTCCCATGCCTGTACTCTAATCAGTCGGCTCTAGGATATGTGTTATTCTATGGTGTATGGCACTCTATGACGCAGTCGCTGGTAACGGCCATTGTGGATCCCATGACCATGATGTAACTGATGCGGAACCCGGTGTCCTGGAGGAAATAGCGGCCCACCTCAGGAATCCACACTTCTCTGATGCTGATCGCTCCCTCATTGCCCCAAGGCAACAGAAGCTGTTTCCCTCTGCCAGGGTAAGGTACGACTGGGCATGGATGATGAAGGCCTGGGGATGCCTGCACTGGCATTAGCCGTGCACCGCAGATTACCCCCGCACGGTGAGTCTATTACAGCAAGAGATAGGCCAGTTTCACATTGATGGTGCTCCTTGGTTGCACCTGCTTCACATATGACAACCACAGTATGGGGGAGTAGCCTAGTGGCTAGTGCACTGGTTTGGCAAGGGAGAGACCAGGGTTTAATTCCCACTAGGTGAAAAAGTAAAAAACAGCCAAAATGGATGACTGAAGAAACTCTGAACATTGCCCAGAAATGCAGAGAAGCTAAAACCAGAGAAGAAAGAGAGGCAATCACAGAACTCAATGGAGATTTCCAACATGCAGCAAGACAAAACAAGGAGAAGTACTACAATGATGCATGCAAGGAAATAGAATCCAAAACTGTTAAAGGAAAAACAAGGTCAGCTTTCCTAAAGCTACAAGAGTTAAAGAAAAAATTCTAGCCTCAAATTGGAATGGTACAAGATGCTCAAGGATCCATGTTGAATGATGGTAAGAAGATCAAGAAAAGGTGGAAAGAATATACAGTCATTATACCATAAAGATTAAGTGGACCAACAGCCATTTCAACCTGCACCTTATGATCAGGAACCATTGGTGATGAAAGAAGTCAAAGCAGCATTGAAAGCCCTATCAAAGAACAAAGCACTGGGAATTGATGGCATTCCCATTGAAGTATTACAGCAATCAGATGAAACTGTTACTATATTTACAAGGCTCTACCAGGAAATTTGTAAGACAAATTCATGGCCAACAGATTGAAAAAGATCTGTGTTTATACTAGTACTGAAGAAAGGTGATCCAACCGACTGTGGAAATTATTGCACAATCGTTCTGATCCCACATGCCAGCAAGGTTCTATTCAAGATCATTCAGCAGAGACTACAGCCATACCTGTAACATGCAGGGCTCAGGAAAGGCCAAGGAACGAGAGACATCATCGCGGATGAGAGATGGATCCTTGAAAAGACAAAAGGATAGCCACATGTGTTTTATTGGCTACAGCAAGGTTTTTTACTGTGTAAACCATGAGAAACTCTGGGCCACATTAAGAAGCATGGGTATACCAGAAAACTTGATAGTTCTCTTGCACAACCTTTATTTTATTTTATTTATTTATTTAACAGTTCTTCTATACCGCTCTATTTTAGATCAGAGCGGTTTACATTTAACATCAACTATACAACACAGGGAACTTTGAGTTGTATTTACAATAAACAGAGAGATCAACTTGGAAGTAACTGGGGGAAACTATGTACATTGTATAACTTTATGCATTCTTTACCTTGATCAAGAAGCAACAGTTTGAACGGCACTTGCAGAAACAGAATGGTTTAAAATCAGCAAAGGTGTAAGGCAAGGCTGCATACTTTCCTCATACCTCTTTAATTTATATGCAGAACAAATGATCAGAGAAGCAGGACATAAGAACATAAGAACATAAGATATGCCATACTGGGTCAGACCAAGGTCCATCAAGCCCAGTATCCTATTTCCAACAGTGGCCAATCCAGGTCATACGTACTGTCATGATGCGGGCACTAATAAAGTTGGTTTTAAGAAAAGAAATCCTGTTTCTTTAGAAGAACTAGATGTGCAGTTACCTCCAGGTACAGCTAGAGGGAGCAGGGACAGACATACTGGTCTTAATGAACCTAAGCTCACTGATCACCTGCAGCTGAAAGGGAACCAGGAAGTCAGCAGTAACGGTTCACTTTATAAGCCAGAGCAGAATGCTTCTGGACAGCAGAGGAGGCAGTGGAAAGAGGAAGAAGGAACTGGAGCTGGACTAGAAGGAGAAACAGCAGAGGAGCCTGGAGGCTATCAAGGACATAAGCCTGATTGCTGTGGAAGAAGCCAAGCTGGGAGCTGGAGGAGAAACAGACCTCACAAGGTGGGAAGCCAGAAAGCCCAAACTGGACCTGTTGGTGGAAGTTGCTCCAAGGTGAGAGGCTCTGCCACGCCTAGTTCCTATACTCTGCCTGTTTGTAACATAGAGAGAAGAAAGCTAAGAACCAGAGAAGGAGGTTCTGACAGAAGCTTATCTCTAGAGGATCATTGCCCAGTTTCACCTATTCAGAGGGAAAAGCATTTTTATAAGCAACAGAAGTTTTTACCCAGTGAGCCCAGGTATGAGGCATTGAACATTAACTGTAATGATTGTACTGCTAAAAGCTATGCTAAAAGAAGGATTTCTCCTAAGGGAAACAGGAGTGCAGACTGGTTCACTAAACTACCGCCATCCTTAAGAGTCCCTGGTTATGTGAAGCCAAACTCCCAAGTTGTAGATTACCATGCTGAAATAGACAGGGACAGTGAAAGCCCTTTGAATCAGTACAGGGGAGAGGAATTGATGGAAGTGGATTCTCCCAGCACTATTCCCTCACCTTTGCCTGAGGAAATGGAATGTGATTGGTGCACTGCCTATGAAATATAATTTGATGTTTATTATACTGAATATTACTTTGAAGAAAACCTGCTTTAAACTGTGAAGTAACAGTTAACTAGCCAGTGAATATTGGTAACTTTTTAAAACAAAGGACTGTTTCTGTTATCTAAAATATCTCTTAGTTGAACCTTGCTTTGAACGGGGAATAAAAGCCTTTATTACCCTACACTTGGACTCTTTGTTCTTTAACAGCGCTACCTAGTGGCGTATAATCTTTGTGTCACCGGGAACCGAGTGACATAAATGGCGTAGTTTTTGGATTTGCATATAATCCTAAGAGATACAGCAAAGAAATATAGAAACAAATTGCCAGTCTTCATCTTGAAAAAAAAAAGGAAAAAAAAAAAAAAAGAGATAACCCGGACCGGAGCATCAAAGGAAAAACCGGACCGGACTACCAGAAAAACCGGACCGGAGTTAAAGAAAACCTGGACCGGAGTGCCAGAAAAGAAAACCCGGACTGGACTTTTGAAAAGAACCGGATCGGACTTGGAAAACAAAACGTGGACCGGACAGCAGCAAAATTCCGGAACGGATGGCGAGTTCCTGGAAGGTGCTACGACGCGGAGTCACACCACCGTTGCTGAGAGCCTGAGTCTACATTTCTACCAGGTAATGGGTAGAAAGGCCTAACTTGTGGGGATACAAGTGTTGTCAGTTTAAAAAGAGAATTTGAGAAAAAAAAAACACAAGGAAGTGTAGGGCTGATTTTTTTGTACAGCCACAGTTGATTTTTTCTTTCTTTGTTTCTTTTCAGGGATCATCGCGATGGAGCAACGCGACATATTTGACTGGATGGCCTCACATTTCAGTAAGCAGGCTGAACTGGCTATGCAGACACAGCAGCGTGCTATCCTGGCGATGCAGGAGCAGCAAAAGCCAGTCCTGCAGATGCTGGAGACTTGGATGAGCCATCAACAGAAGACACAGGAAGCAGCCGCTGGACTCATAAAACAGAGCTCAGGACTGAGCCATGGTCTGGTAGGACTGGGATCCTGTGACACTCTGACTTTTGGGAAGTTGGGGGAAAAGGACGATCCAGATGAATTTCTGGAGGCATTTGAAAGAATTGCCCTTTCAGTGGGTTGGCCAGAGGACCAATGGTCCATCCGACTGGCAGTGTCCCTTACGGGAGAGGCACTGTCAGCCTACAGGGCAATGCCTGCTGCGTTAGCTGCAGACTATAGCGAAGAGACAAAAGCCATCAGGGAACGCCTGGGCTTGACCCCACTTACCTATAACCGCAGGCTACGTGCAGCACGGCTAGAAGTAGGCGAAACGCCTAAGTCATTGGGTCATCGACTGAGGCGCTTGGCTGAAAAGTGGCTAAGGCCCAGTGAAAGATCCGTAGATTCATTGATCGATATGATTGTTCTCGAGCAATTCATGACTGCAGTGCCTGGTAAAATAAAGAGCTTCCTTATTCTCCAGAATTGTCGCTCAACTATGGAGGCGGTTGCCTTGACCGAGAGGTATTTGGAGGCCGAATTAATTACTCAGTCTATGGAGGGGGTAGCTAAGACAGCCATAGCGACATTCAACCCAGTCTCAGGAAGTCTCTACCAGGCTAAAACACCTAATGTAAAGGGTGATAAAAAGGCAGAGAAAAGTCTTGTTAAGAGATGTTTTAACTGTGGAAAGTTAGGACATGTCATGAATGAATGTAGGGTACGTACTGCTCTCATGGGGGAGCATAAGCATTTATTGTCAGAAAGTTTTGTACTAGATGTCACGGTGCAAGGGGTAGCTGCAAAAGCCTTGCTGGACTCTGGTGCGGACCAGACAATGATTTCGCGCAAGCTCTGGTGTACCATTCAAGAGCAAGCTGCGTCCGTCCCAGACCGTCCAGAAGGGCATGTGAAGATTAAGTGTGTACATGGCGCTGCTACCTTGTATCCCGTGTACAAATTGCTGATCAAAGGTCTGGGAATAGAAAAAATTATGCTCATAGCAGTAGTCCCTAGATTGCCCAAAGAGCTGGTCCTTGGTAGAGACTGGCCACAATTTGAGAAGGGCCTAGTTAAAGGTTTGAACCCACGAGAAGTTCTCGTGTCCCAAAATACTCCTTTCAAGGGTAGGGTGGTCCCCACTCCCCTTTTAGGGAAAGTTAAGAGCCAAAACCGAAAGATACCAGAGGAAGCAGAAAAAAAATTTGTTTTAAAATTTTGCAGAACCTCACCGGAAGCTCGAAGCCCCTGTCGAGCCACTCCACAGGCCGCAGGGTATGACTTATACAGTGCGGAAAATCACCTAGTCCCTAAGGGAGGCAAGGCGCTCGTTAGCACCGACATCCAAGTAGAAATTCCACCGGGATGTTACGGTAGGATTGCGCCCCGCTCAGGATTGGCCCTCAAATATTTTATTGATGTTGGCACTGGGGTAGTAGACCCCGACTACAGAGGGATAATAAAAGTCCTTTTATTTAATTTTTCGAAGGAAGATTTTGAAGTAAAAGCTGGAGAGAGAATAGCTCAGCTCATATGTGAGCGAGTCGGCTTCCCGCCTCTAGAGGAAGTGTCCATGATAAGCCCCACCAGCCGAGGGAGCGGAGGATTTGGCTCCACGGGGCAGACCGAGATGAGAAGCTTGGTAGCTGTAGGGGAAAAGCCAATAGAGGAAGATTTGGGCCCATTGTTGTCCGACTGTAAAGCCAGTCCGGAGTTACGAGTGGGTGAAGAACTCTCGATAGTGCAGAAGCAACAACTGTTCAGACTGTTGGCGAAATTTAATGATGTGTTGACATCCGTGCCTGGCGAGACGAACTTGGTTGCGCACGAAATCCTCACTCCTCCTGGAAAAATTGTCCGGCAAAGACCATATCGTTTGCCCGAAGCCAAACGACAAGAGGTCATCGCGCAAGTACACGATATGGTGGAGATGGGAGTGATAGAAGAGTCCCGAAGCCCTTGGTCCAGCCCTATTGTCCTCGTCCCTAAGCCAGACGGAACAATGCGTTTTTGCATTGACTTCCGACAGGTCAATGACATTTCCACCTTCGATGCGTATCCGATGCCACGCATAGAAGAACTTCTAGACCGGCTGGGTCAAGCTAAATATCTCACCACACTAGATATGACGAAAGGCTACTGGCAGGTTCCCCTGACCAGAGAGGCACGTCCAAAAACAGCCTTTACAACACCAGTTGGCCTGTTTCAGTTTCGACGCATGCCTTTCGGGCTACATGGAGCCGCGGCGACCTGTCAGAGACTTATGGATATAGTCTTACGACCTCATCAAGAGTATGCAACAGCTTACATGGATGACATAGTTATCCATAGCACTACGTGGAACCAGCATTTAGTCCAAATAAAAGCAGTCTTAAATGCGATGCGACAAGCTGGTTTAACTTTGAATCCAGGAAAATGCATGTTTGCAGCGGGCGAAGTTAAATACTTAGGACATGTAGTAGGCAGAGGTACTGTCCGTCCTTTATTAGACAAAATTGAAAGCGTGCGCAGTTTCCCCGCACCCCAGAACAAAAAGCAGCTAAGGAGCTTTTTAGGGCTCATAGGGTACTATAGGCGCTTCATCCCACATTTCGCTGAAGAAAGCGCCATCTTCACAGAGATGTTGCGGAAAAATGCCCCAAACACGCTAGCCTGGACAGCTGAGACAGAGACCGCCTTCAAAACATTGAAAGAGAAACTATGTAGAGCTCCCATTCTAAGAGGGGTGGATTTTCATCAGCCATTTTTGCTTCAAACAGACGCATCAGAAATCGGCCTAGGAGCCATACTTTCCCAAATGCAGGAGGGAGCTGAACACCCTGTCATGTTTTTAAGCAGAAAACTGTCACCAGCCGAGAGGAAGTACTCGACGATTGAGCGTGAGTGCTTAGCTATCAAGTGGGCTGTTGAAGCTTTGAAGTTCTACCTTATGGGAAGGAGGTTTACCCTCATCACCGACCATGCCCCGCTCAAGTGGTTGAGCCAGATGCGCAACAATAATAGCAGACTAACTAGATGGTACATGGCATTACAACCGTATGAATTTCAAGTGCAACACAGAGCAGGGAAGCTGCATGAGAATGCTGACGCCATGTCTAGGATTACGTGCTGTAATGAGGGACATTCAGCCCGTAATATTTTAAGAGGGGGGATGTATCATGATGCGGGCACTAATAAAGTTGGTTTTAAGAAAAGAAATCCTGTTTCTTTAGAAGAACTAGATATGCAGTTACCTCCAGGCACAGCTAGAGGGAGCAGGGACAGACATACTGGTCTTAATGAACCTAAGCTCACTGATCACCTGCAGCTGAAAGGGAACCAGGAAGTCAGCAGTAACGGTTCACTTTATAAGCCAGAGCAGAATGCTTCTGGACAGCAGAGGAGGCAGTGGAAAGAGGAAGAAGGAACTGGAGCTGGACTAGAAGGAGAAACAGCAGAGGAGCCTGGAGGCTATCAAGGACATAAGCCTGATTGCTGTGGAAGAAGCCAAGCTGGGAGCTGGAGGAGAAACAGACCTCACAAGGTGGGAAGCCAGAAAGCCCAAACTGGACCTGTTGTGCAAGGGGAGTTTGGTGGAAGTTGCTCCAAGGTGAGAGGCTCTGCCACGCCTAGTTCCTATACTCTGCCTGTTTGTAACATAGAGAGAAGAAAGCTAAGAACCAGAGAGGGAGGTTCTGACAGAAGCTTATCTCTAGAGGATCATTGCCCAGTTTCACCTATTCAGAGGGAAAAGCATTTTTATAAGCAACGGAAGTTTTTACCCAGTGAGCCCAGGTATGAGGCATTGAACATTAACTGTAATGATTGTACTGCTAAAAGCTATGCTAAAAGAAGGATTCCTCCTAAGGGAAACAAGAGTGCAGACTGGTTCACTAAACTACCGCCAGCCTTAAGAGTCCCTGGTTATGTGAAGCCAAACTCCCAAGTTGTAGATTACCATGCTGAAATAGACAGGGACAGTGAAAGCCCTTTGAATCAGTACAGGGGAGAGGAATTGATGGAAGTGGATTCTCCCAGCACTATTCCCTCACCTTTGCCTGAGGAAATGGAATGTGATTGGTGCACTGCCTATGCTCCAAAGTATGTATGCTCCACAGAAGAATAAATGAAATATAATTTGATGTTTATTATACTGAATATTACTTTGAAGAAAACCTGCTTTAAACTGTGAAGTAACAGTTAACTAGCCAGTGAATATTGGTACCTTTTTAAAACAAAGGACTGTTTCTGTTATCTAAAATATCTCTTAGTTGAACCTTGCTTTGAACGGGGAATAAAAGCCTTTATTACCCTACACTTGGACTCTTTGTTCTTTAACAGCGCTACCTAGTGGCGTATAATCTTTGTGTCACCGGGAACCGAGTGACAGTACCTAGCAGTTTCCCCAAAAGATACAGGTTCCACAATGCTTGTATTGGGTCAAGCATTGATATCCTGGGTCCCTTTTTAATAATGGTTTATGGACCTTTCCTCCAGGAACTTGTCCAAACCTTTTTTAAATCCAGATACACTAACAGCCTTTACTACATCCTCCGGTAACAAATTCCAGAGTTTGATTACACGTTGAGTGAAAAAATATTTTCTTTTATTAGTCTTAAATAGTTTACCCTGTAGCTTCATTGCATGTCCCCTAGTCTTTCTATATTCTGATAATGTAAACAATCGATCTACGTTTACCCGTTCCACTCCGTTCATTAATTTATAGACTTCTATCATATCTCCCCTCAGCAGTCTCTTTTCCAGGTTAAAGAGCCCTAACCTTTTTAGGCTTTTTTCATAGGGGTATCCTTCCATCCCCTTTACAATTTTGGTGGCTCTTCTCTGAACCTTTTCTAATAACGCTATATCCTTTTTAAGATACGGTGACCAGAATTGCACACAATATTCAAGGTGCAGTCTCACCATGGAACGATATAGAGGCATTATAATATCCTTTGTTTTATTTTCCATTCCTTTCCTTATGATACCTAGCATTCTATTTGCTCTCTTGGCCGCTGCTGCAAACTGGGTGGAGACTTTTAACATGTTATCCACAATGACGCCTAAGGGGTATGTTTACTAAACCGTCTTAATGTTACCGGCGCTAGTTGCAGCGTTAATCTTCAGAATGCCATATAAGGTAGTAGGCGGTCCGGAGGTAAGGTTGCAAGGAAACGGTATTGTGCGATAGTGGGTGCCATGGCACGTTAACGCACGTTAACCCTAAGTTCATGCCATCGCAGTGTCGGAAGCTATAAAGATGTAGCCCACTGGTTACTGCAATGACTGTGGAAACAGAGGTTATGGGTTTGATCCTGCAGTGGTGTTATGTAAGAAGGCTGTCTGAGGCATTTCCTCTTTTTAATTTAAATCAGTGCTATCTGAGGCATTTCCTTTTTAAATTTAAATCAGTGCTGCCAGCAAAAACACCCTCACAGTGTCATAACCTAAGGTGCAGCATAAGGCGCCCTATAAGGCACTCCATAGGGCACATTATAATGTACCCTATAGGGCACCTTATGAGGCACCTTAGGCTACGGCACTGTGAGGGTGTTTTTGCTGGTGGCACTGATTTAAATTAAAAGGAACAGCCTCAGACAGCCTGAGTAAATAACACCACTGTGGAATCAAACCCATGACCTCTTCCTTTGCAGTCATTGAAGTAGCCAGTGGGCTACATCTCTATAGTGTCTACCATACTGCTGGCTGGCTACAGAAAGATTGCAGGTCACCACACAAACTGTCTGCTGTGGTTACCAGGATAGGGTAAACCCACCCGTACCCATGATGCACTGCACATGCAGATCAGCAGCCTACATCTGCTCACAAGATGGGTATGCGCCTCTATAGCAACCCGGCCTGGTAGGTGGAACTGATCGTATGTGTTACAGGCACAGAGTAGCTACAGACCGTGACACTGTGCGGTTCCTGTGCTCACCCTGAGGGTGAGGTGGGGCGCCCAGCACCAGGTCCGCAGCACCTGGCTTGACTGAGATTGGCTGTGCTGCAGGTCCCCATCAGTACCAGTGTCTGATAGGTAGGCCTTACAGATGCACCTAAGATACACCTGTGTCCATCTGTATTTCTCAATCACATCAAGCCCTTGTGGACCCAAAATAGTGCATATCCTCTGTGGTTGCCATGGTCACATGTTATATGAGAAGGGTGGTGTTTGGACCCAAAAGCAGATTATGTCACACTACCCAACCTGCCCCTGTGGATCAGGGTGGGGGACAGGATTTCCCACCAACAGATCCACATTCTACATCTCTGCAGTGATGGCAGTAGAGGGGACCATCAACCCCAGTCCTGCTGGGGAATAGGCACCCTACTGGGCAGTCAATGCAGATCTGTACTGTAATGCAGCGAGGGCTGATGAAAGCCCAGAGGAGAAAAAAGAAGCTGTTTTTCAGAAAAAAAAAGATGTGCACAAGTTGCAATATTCGCAGGAACCAGCTAGAGGGCATTCAGCGAGACTGAAGGGCCACGCCCAGCTGGTCACGAGGAACTGACAACCAGCTCCCAATCCTCAAAGGCAGGAGTGCTTTATAAGGGGAGAGTGGAAGACTGGAAGAGAGAGAGTTTGAAGTGGAAGCCTGATTTCTCCGGAGCTAGAGGATCACCAGGAGTGAGAGGTGACTCACCAGGAGCTGAGGAAGGACCTAAGGAGGGACCAGCTCAAGCTAGAGAGAGAGCTGTTTGCCCGAAGAGGCATAAGCACTGCACTAATTGCAGGCGGAAGCCAAAGGAGAATCAGCCTGAGAAGCTAAGCCACGCTGAGCAGGAAAGCCAGGAGCTGGGCTTATGCAGAAGCAGGCGCTTACCAGGAGAATGGGTTCAAAGGCTGCAAGGTAAACCAAACTTTCAAAGAAAAGGATTTCATCAAGCTGCTGACTGTGAGAGGCAAGCAATTGAAGAAAGCCATTTACCTGCTTGTTGCTGCAATACAAGGTATGATAAATATATGCCTATGAAGAAAGCTATAAATGTTAAAGACACTGGTAAAGCTGCTATAAAACCTCTAAGAAGAGAGAACACATTTAATCCTAATACAGCACGTGGCCAATGCCCTAGGCTAGGCCAAGGACATTGGCAAGTACTGCAAGAGATATACAAAACCCCTGGAGGTGTTTCCCAAGAAACTAGGGATACAGAGTCAGACATATCTGATTATGAGCCAATGCAAGTGGAACTGGCAGGAGAATTATCAGACCAGGAAATGGATTGTACTCTCTGTGTTTCTGGTAGCATAGAGTCCTTGCCAGACTTGTGAATTGCTTGAATTGCTAACCGAGCATTCTTTAATTGACTAAGCACTGCTATTCCTGTGAAATTCAATAGTTTTGCTTTGACCCAGTTTCGCTTTGACCCGGTGAAAAGCGGGATATAAATGCAGCTAAATAAATTAAATAAATAAATAAATTTGCTTTAAACCCTGAGTTTTCTTTCTTACCTGAATTAAGGACATTTACTTTGAGTTGTAACCCAACAATTGGAACCACTGTGTAAAGGGAATAAAAGCCTTCTTTTTCCCACCACTCTGCTTTAATGGCTTCTTTAAAGATTGGAGCTAAAAACTACAAGGACCAAGTGCCTTTTGGCCCTTAAAAGACTCTCCTATCTTAATATTAAAATTTTTATGTCCCACCTGCCCTGGCGTCCACTGGCCACCAGGGATGCGTGCCGACATAAATGGCGTAGTTGTTTGGATTATTTTATTGGGTTCTTACAACTGGAAAAGGAAAAAGACAGAAAATAATCTCCAAGGTTTAAAAAATAAAACCCGGAGTGGAGTAGCTGAAAACCGGATTGAAAAATAAAACCCGGAGTGGAGTAGCTGAAAACCGGATCGGAAGGTAAAACCCGGAATGGAGTAGCCAGAAACCGGACCAGAAGGAAAACCCAGAGAGGAGCAACAAAAGACCGGATCAGAAGGCGGAAATCCAGAAGGGGGACACCTGGATCAGTGGACCGTAGGATCCTGTTGCTAACACTGAAGGTGGAGAGCTGCAGAGTGGGGCAGCAACGGTCATTCCAAAACTGAGGCAACACGGATATCAGGTAAAATGTAATTACACCTGACCCGTGTTGGATATCATAGTGAAGCTTGAAAAAAAAAAAAGAAAAGAAAAAAGAAAAAGAGCTCATTTGTGTTTGTGAGCCACACTTGGTTTTTTTTTCTCTTGTGTTTCTTTTCTATAGGTGCAGCATGGAGCAGAAAGAGCTCTGCGCATGGATGGCTCTACAGTTTGATCAGCAAGCCGAGTTTGCATGCCAGAACCAGACGCAGGCCCTCCAAGCTTTGCAAGCACAACAGAAGCCGGTCCTGCAAGTCATGGAAGCGTGGTTGGCCCAGCAGAGGGAGATGCTGGAAACAGCCAACACCAAGATGCAACAAGCGGCTGGACCAAGTAATCCTATGGAAGGACAATGGACGTGCAATGCCCTATCTGTGAGGAAGTTAAGCGCTACTGATGATGTAGACGACGTTTTAGATTCCTTTGATAGAATCGCACGTTCCGCTGCCTGGCCAAAAGAGCAATGGGCCATTCGCCTAGCAACATCCCTCACAGGGGAATCACTGGCTGCGTACAAGGCAATGCCCCCTGCTCTTGCTAATGATTATGAGGAAGTAATTAAGGCTATCCGGGATCGCCTGGGTCTTACACCTTTCTTATATAACCGAATGTTTAGAGCCACTTCTCTCAGGGCAGGTGAAACGCCTAAGTCCTTAGGCCATAGGATACGCAGTTTAGCGACCAAATAGCTAAAGCCTGAGGAGAAGGCAGTAAGTACGCTAATGGATGAAATAATACTAGAACAGTATATGTCTGCAGTACCAAAGAGGGTGCAGAACTTTCTCATTCTGCAGAGTTGCTGCACCACTGCCGAAGCAATAGCTCTTACCGAGCGTTATTTGGAGGCAGAGATGGTCACCCAGCAAAAGGTGGGGTCTCCAAAATGGGCAATCGGTATGGAGGCGCAGATGTTAGAAAGTGTCTCATGACCTCTACAGAAAGGTTTGAAAAATCCTACTGTTTTGTCAAAAGAAACTGCTAAAAGATGTTTCTCATGTGGAAAGAAAGGGCATTTGAAACAGGAATGTTACTTACGTACTGCTCTTGTCGGAGAAAAGCCAAAAGCAATACGTGAGGGATTTGTGTTGAATGTAAAAATACAAGGGGTAAATGCAAAAGCACTTTTAGACTCTGGAGCTGACCAGACTATGATTTCTCAAAAATTATGGTCTGTGGTCAGGGATCAAGGCAAGTCAGTACCAGATCAGCCAGAGGGGAATGTTAAAATAAAATGTATACACGGTGCTGCTACCCGTTATCCAGTATATAAATTGTGGGTCAAAGGTTTGGGTATTGAAAAAGAAATGTTAATAGCGGTTATACCTAGATTACCACAAGAGCTTGTACTAGGCTGAGACTGGCCACAGTTCAGGAGAGGGCTAAAAGCGGGCTTGTCTCCGCAAGAAGCTCTGGTATCCGCTTGCATTCGCTCTAAAGATAGTGCAATTCCCAGTCCTCTTGTGGAAAAAACAAAGAAGACTACGGACCCCAAGGAAGCTCTAGTTTCAAAGCGCTCGCATGCCCAGACTTCCGAAACTCCCTCTTGTTCCAGAGACGCCACCTTGGGAGACCTTCCTTCTCATGAAGGTTTGATAAATGACCCCTCGGTGAGGGAAAGGAAATCAAAGGCTGAGAAGCGGAAGGAAAGAAAATGTCGCTCTCAAGGTAGAGCCGAGCTTGAAGCAGGAAAAGGGATGCCATGGGTACCCGCTGGGGTGGTCCACTGCCATAGAGGAAAAAATAAAAGTAGGAATTTCTTTGCTCCCTGGCCTGATTCTGGTTCCATTTATGTAGAAAACAATGTGTGCAAAGTTTGAAGCCAATCAAATAATATTTAGGGGTGGCTCAAGGTCCCTATCTATCAGGCCCCTGGATCCCCCCTAGGGTTCGTCAGACCACTGGGTATTATTCGCTCATAGACGGGGGTATCATGCTTGCCAAGCACTCAATGTGGTCCAGATGCTAGTAAGGACTTTGACGATGTGGGGAACATCTTACGGTGTTGCGAGACAACACCCAGAAGGAACTGGAGTTGCTCCTCTTTTGTGGTGTGTCGGCCGTTGAACTCCTCAATGAGTTTGACCCCTCGCTCAGCCACATCGTTGATCACTGGAAGATTTTTTACTTTCTTCAGACCGTCTTTGAATGATGCATTCTCTTCCCAGTCTTCTGGGTCTGCATTAAGAAAATCACTGTTGATGTCGAGGTGTTTCAGGAAACGGATTGACTTGCGAGTTGCAAAAGATTCAAGTGGTGGAATCATGGAACTTTTCAATTCGACCCGCTTTGGGGGATCTTCGTCTTCGTCATCGCTTTCATCTGATTCTGCCGGGATCATGGCCGACACTATGGCCCGCTTTGTCAGTGCTGAAACAGCTTCATCAAACAGTGACAGTGCCACAAGCTCCTCTGACACATACCACAGATGCTGTTGCAGTTTGTCTCTGGCTGCTCTTCCAACACAGTCATTGTGGTAAGAGTGTAGTTTCTTCAGCATCTCCAAATCTGTTCGAGGAGAAACTGCGGCATCAGGGGCAGAAAACCAGGCTTCCACATGAATCAGGATGGAGAAAATGCTCACATCACGAACACAGGACTCCTCCCGTTGGGTAAGATCTTTGAGTTGTCCTCGGAACATCCAAATCTTGAGACAGTACAAGACTTTTGCCATCCATCTGGCATGATGGAAAGCTCCGGGTTTCTTGAAATTGAAACTAGGAAGATTCCCTCCAAGGCAGACAATCGTTAACTCCAAGAATTCCAGGTAATCAACTCGATGATTGCCCTGTGCCAACTTGGATTCCGCAAACTTCATGATGCGATCCCTGTCAGGTTGCAGCACCTCCAAGTCTTTTCCAGTTTGATAGTTGGACTTGTCAAGGGAGCCCCAATTCTTTTGGAACCGGCAAAAGAGTTGAACATCGGGACCCGATGAAGCTCCAGAGCATGTAGAGAATACTGCACCAAGAATTATTTCGTAAATGTGATGGCGGCTTGCCAAATGAAGGACTGTGCGACGGAGTCTCTGTTCTAGAAGAATGCACACTCCTGATCGACGTCCCGTGTTCGATGCAGTTGTATCAAAGCAGAAGCCTGCAACCTTTTCATCCAAACACCATTCCTGTAACAGTTCATAAACTGCTGCAGCTTGATTCTCGCCCGCTCCTGATGTCGGTTTTGGTACACCAAAAAGTTGTGTTTCTCCAGTGGAGACAGCCGTTATCAAAACTGGAAGGCGGTCAACGGATGTGGTTGAACAGAGGAGAGATGGCAATAACTTGCTATCCCAATGCACAATGCATGTTTTGCCTTCGGCTTTGAATGCGTTGTGCAGGTCCGTCCATTGTTGCTGACGGTGCTTTTCTCTATGGCGCTTGACGCTGGAGCGGCTGATATTGAGCTCCCCAGGATAATGTCCCAGACTTCTGGGGGTTTCAGCTACCACAAACAGAGCATTGCGATCCGTTGTCCCTGTCCGATCCAGGGCTGCTGTAAGCTCTGGGGTCCAGACATTGTTAGGTCGAAACTGCTTCGTTTGTGGAGTTGCTTTCTTCTGTCCATTATCTGAATCCGCAGATGTCGACGAGTCTTCACCTGACTCTGCTGAGAAAGAAGATCCTTCCAGCTGAACTTGGCTTGTAGTTGCCTCGGCTTCGGCAACATGTTTTTGTCTGCGCCTTTTCAGTTCTTCTTCTCGCTGTTGCGATCTTGCTTCCGTGTTGGCCAGTTTCTTGTCCATCGCACACACTGAGCCGTGGCGCCCTGCTTCTCGTTGCGCTATTAAGAATTCTTTGTCTTCTTGAATATGAATTAAAGACATTGCATTGGCATGCGCCACATCAAATAGGTTTTTCATTGCAACCTGGAATTCTTTTTCATTTGCCTCTTGTTTCCCTCCTCTCCCTTTGTTTTTTCTTCAAAAGTTTCCACTGATTGAACAATTTCTTTACTTTTTCTTGTATTTTGTCATTTCTTTGAACAGGAAGCCTGGCCTTTTCCCAGTAAGCTTCTACTTCACTTGTTACAATAGATGCACTTTCACTAACGCCTTTGTTTAATGTCATATGGTGATGTAAAAATACATTTAACACTTGCTCCTTGCTGGGGAGCTTGGCCCCCAGAATTGTGGTGGACATTTCTTCAATGAGATAAAAACCACGTTTTTTCGCCATCTGAAAAGAATAAAGATACAAAGATAATAGTACAATGTCTTTGCCACCTCTCAGAGACGAGATTAGTTCAAATATGACGCAATCAAATGTAATCAGCGTGGAACTGAGTGGATGATACAAGATGATGCAACATTTCGTCATCTGCTCCCAGGGGGAAATCTCAAGACTTGTTGAGCCACCCCTAAATATTATTTGATTGGCTTCAAACTTTGTACACAGCGTTTTCTACCTAAATGGAACCAGAATCAGGCCAGGGAGCAAAGGAATTCAGGAATTCATTTTTATGGACCACCCTAGTACCCGCGGACTTGATGGAGAAATTCCCCTCCTTCAAAAAGGAACAAAGGGCAGACTCTGCGCTGGCTCGTGCGTTTGAGCATGCTCAAGAGGAAAAAGATACTTTTCCCAGATTCATTATGGAGGAAGAGATACTATATAGAGAAAGTAAGGACCTCCGAACAGGAAACATTCGGAAGCAATTAGTTGTCCCGAATAATTTCAAGTCTCTGGTTTTACGTCTGGCACATGACCATCCAGTAGGGGGTCATAAGGGAGCACAAGGCACCCTTGATCAGATACTAGCCAGATTCTATTGGCCGGGAGTTTTTAGAGAAACTACTCGCTTCTGCGAGTCTTGTGCCTCATGTCAACGGGTAACTCCTGTGCGCCCACCAGAAGTACCTCTACTCCCAATGCCAGTAATCTCAGACCCAGTTAGGAGACTTGCCATGGATATAGTGGGACCTATTATAAAAACACCAAGAGGATTTCAGTATATTCTGGTGATTATTGACCAGGCCACACGGTTTCCGTGGGCGGTGCCTCTGAGGAATATTTTGGCAAAGTCCATTGCTGCTGAATTGATTAAGTTATTCTGCGAGGTGGGGTTCCCGCAGGAGGTATTGACTGACAGGGGCAGCAACTTTTTGTCCAAGTACCTAGCCCAGGTGTGGGACGCCTTTGGTATTCACCATCTGAAGACTGCGGCGTACCACCCCCAATGCAATGGCTTGGTTGAGCGTTTGAACCAAAGCATAAAGCAGATGCTTAGACGGGCTTTGGACGGAGAAATGACCGAATGGGACACCATGTTACCATTTGTTCTATACGCTTGTAGGGAGAGAACACAGAGTTCCCTAGGTACCTCCCCCTATGAACTTATGTATGGACGAACACCAAGAGCCATACTGGATGTCTTGCGAGAACAATGGACGGAACCCGTCAGTGATGAAGTAGGAATACCCCTATTTTTGAAGAGTCTAAGGACTCGCCAGGAACGAACCTCTCGTTTGGCTGAAGAGAAACTGAAAGAGAGCCAACGAAAACAAAAACAATATTATGATCGCCGTACAAAACCAAGACAACTGGAGGTGGGGGAGAAGGTGATAGTCCTAGTATCTGGTTCAACTCCCAAATTTGAAGCTCAGTGGAAGGGACCTTATAGGGTTATCAAGCCCATCGGTCCAGCTTCCTATCTGGTCCAAGATAAAAAGGGACATAACCAGGTCTATCACATGAACATACTCCGGCCTTGGCATGAACGGTTAGCTTTGCTGGCATCTCCGAAAAACTATGGTTCCACGATGCAAGGTTCCACGTTAGGAACCACCACCCAGGAAAAAGATTTAGGGGCTGCGACATTATCACCTGATACGTGATGTTATCGCATGATAATGGCGCATTACCATGTGAGAACGTCATGCATCGCACGATAATGTCTCCGGCGGTGTTAAGGTGCGCAGAGGGTGGAGTAAGGCTTCCCAGAGGGCGGAGTAAGGTTCCCCAGGGGAAGAGAGAACATGTCAATGGGTGGACAGTGGGTGGGGAGAGGCTCCATGTACATTAACGCCGTGAAATGAAGGTCTGCAAATTAGTGCCAGTGAAAACCTCGTGCTAGAGGCACGTTTGCAGACCATTTCAGTCACTGTCCACCCATTGACATGTTCTCTCATCCCCTGGGGAACCTTACTCCGCCCTCTGGGAAGCCTTACTCCACCCTCTGCGCACCTTAACACCGCCGGAGACATTATCGTGCGATGCATGACGTTCTCGCATGGTAATGCGCCATTATCATGCGATAACATCACGTATCAGGTGATAATGTCGCAGCCCCTAAATCTTTTTCCTGGGTGGTGGTTCCTAACGTGGAACCTTGCATCGTGGAACCATAGTTTGGGTTGTTCTTCCCTAGGTGCATAACCTTGCACTTGTCCACATTAAATTTCATCTGCCATTTTGATGCCCAGTCTTCCAATTTATCAAGATCCTCTTGCAATTTTCCTCAGTCCTCTTAGGTTATAACAACTTTAAATAGTTTTGTGTCATCTGCAAATTTGATAACCTCACTCGTTATTCCCTTTTCCAGATCATTTATGAATATGTCAAAAAGCAGCAGACCCAGCACAGATCCCTGGGGTACACCACTATTCACCTTACTCCATTGGGAAAATTGGCCATTTAGCTCTACCCTCTGCTTTCTATCTTTTAACCAGTTCCTGATCCACAATAGTACACTGCCTCCTATCCCATGACTCTTTAGTTTTACCAAACGTCTCTGATGAGGGACCTTGTCAAAGGCTTTCTGAAAGTCCAAATACACTATATCAACTGACTCACCTTGGTCTACCTGTTTATTCACACCTTCAAAAAAACATAACAGATTAGTAAGACAAGATCTTCCTTGTCTAAAGCCATGTTGGCTGTCTCCCATTAAGCCATGACTATCTACATGTTCAGCAATTTTGTTCTTTATGATGGTTTCTATCATTTTTCCCAGTACTGACGTCAGGCTCACCAGTCTGTAGTTTCCCGGATCACCCCTGGAACCCTTTTTAAAAATTGATGTTAACGTTTTTCATCCTCCAATCTTCAGGTATTACAGATGATTTTAATGATAGTTCACAAATTACTAATAGCACAGTATGAAGACAACTGAAGTGTGAAGATTGGTGGAAGACTCATCAACAGTCTTTGCTATGCTGATGATACCACATTACTGGCTAAAAGTGAAGACGATCTGAAACATTTACTTCTCAAGATCGGAGAACATAGTCTTAAAATGGGCCTGCACCTTAACATTAAGAAGATAAAGATCCTGACCACTGGCAAAATCAATAAGTTCATCATTGATGGAGAAGAAATTGAAATAGTTGACAACTTTAACCTACTTGGATCAACAATCAATAAAGAAATGACAAACAGTCAAGAAATCTGATGACGCATTGCTCTTGAAAGAATGGCTATGAAGGACCTAGACAAGATTCTCAAAAGCAGCGATGTCTCTCTCCATACAAAGATTTGACTTTTCCAAGCCATGGTATTTTCAATAACATCATATGGATGCAAAAGTTGGACAGTAAAAAAGATTGACAGGAAGAAAATTGATGCTTTGAATTATGGTGCTAGCAACAAATACTGTGTATATCATTGACTACCTAAAGAACAAACCAGTCAGTACTAGAGAAGATCAAACTTAAGCTTTCTTTAGAAGCTCACTTGACAAGACTTTGACTTTCATACTTTGGACACATCATGCAAAGAGAGAGATCATTAGAGAAAGACATAATGCTTGGCAAGATTCAAGATTAACACAAAAGAGGAAGGCCAGCAATGAGATGGATCAATACAATAACAGCAGCTATGGGTGCCACTCTTTCAACAATGAGCTGCCTTACTGAAGACAGAACACAGTTTAGTTCAACTATCCCGAGGATCACCATGAATTGACACTGACTCGACGGCACTTCACAAAAACAGCAGCACTCATTGTGGCCTTCACCAGGTTACTTAACCCTCCCTTACCTCAGAGGAGAGACCTGCCCATCTATCTCAAGTTACACTGCCAAGCAAACATAGGTGCTGCTGGGTTGCCAGGAGCCAGCAATGCCTGAAAGGCATACTCTAGTATATTTTATTTTTACTTTTAATTGCCATAGTTGATTGCATATGTAAATGTGGAACAGTGATGACTCAGCCTCATGTTACATGCCCACCCCCTGATGACCACAAGGGGAACTGATGGGAAGTGATGCCAGATATCAGGTCTCACATGCCACTGCTCTTGCCATTGCACTAACTTATGCCTCCACCCCACTTTCCTTTCGGACACTGTGATGTACTAGGGTTGCCCACTGACTCCAGATGCGGCCGGCAGGCTGCATCCAATCCTGGCTTTACCCCATAGCATGCAGGCATATGTTTCTCAGTGTTCCCCATGACAATCCATATGACATGCTGGACCTCTGGACCCTGCCTGCAATAGGCTACACCCAGGAATGGAATGGGACTGATGTGTGCATGTGGAGCAACTTAGACATGCACACCAAGTACATGTCCATGCTGTTGCTGTTATGGGGCATGAACTGGATCCATCGGGTTGCACATCTGTGGGCCATTTCCTGCCCTGTGGAATCTTGGTCATTCCCACTTACGCCATCATCTTTGTTGAGCTGTACAGCTACCATATGTACACCGGGATGACCTCAGTGGCTATTGTTCCATCAGTGGAGGCCTCGTCTTTCACTGATGCCACTATGCAGGCCACAAGGCTCATGGCACATGGCAGGGGCTGGCTCCAGTCTTGCTCTTGGAGCACTGCACACATTGACCTGGTGTTCTGTGTCTAGGGCTGCCGACTATGTCCAGAGTTGAGGGTCAACATGATCTAGCCCTGGTTTTGCCTTACTGGCTGCATGTACTGACTTTCTGGATGTCCTTGGAATAAAAAGTGGGGGCCGCACAACCACATGTCTGTGACCCCCCGCAATGTTAACTCAGGACTGGATTGGGTTATCCCTCCAATCTGGATACAGTTGGCAACCCTATCTGTATCCCTTATTCCACTTTGTACAGACATTGTGATTGGCCATCACAGCATGCGATACAGTTCTTGACCATGGTCAGGGGCTTGGCCTACATCCCTCTACAGCGTCACCTTCACCTCACCTTCCCCATCCTCATTCCCATGTCATTCCCTCACCTTCAGTCACCCTTACTTTCTTTTAAGCTGTCACAGAGGTGGTAACTGCATATCTTTGCTCCTCCTACAAACTGACTACATGCTCTTCTGATCGCATATTGCTGTGCACCTCAACTGTTCCCATGTTGTTGAGACATGCTGTGTTTCCACCTCTACTCCAAGAGGCTGCACATGATCCTACATTTCCTTCCTCTGCTTGACCTATCTCTCTCCCCTCCTGAGCTTCCAGGAAACATGCCTGAGCAGTTCACCCTTGCTGTCATGACGTTCCTACCACTCAATATCTTGTGGCTGCACTGCAATCAGGTTTTGCTCATCTACAGTCCATAGACTTGGCTCATGACCAGATCGCCTGCAACTGTGTATTTATCACAGATCCAGACACCTGTACCCAGATCTAATCAATCTTCACATTTCTGCTGCTTCTGATACTGTGAATGAGCACCCTTTGCTACCTATCCTGTCCTCACCTGATGTAGGGGCTCAGTGGGTTCTGGTTGTCCTCTTAGCTCTGACATTGCACATTCTGTCTTTGTTCCATTGTTTCCATTCCTTTCATCATGTCCCTTTCAATTGATGTCCTATGATCATGGTCTTGGGAACTCTCTGAGTCCCTCCCTAAACTCAGTCCCTTGGTGCACTTATTTCCCCCCATGGTTGTCATGATTTTCTACATGCTGACACATCTCTGATCAACCTATCTATGCCTGACATGTCTCCATGAAGCCAGGCCTGTGTCCCTGGCAGCTTATCTGTATATCTCAATACCCTCTGTATATGGACATGGTGACAAAGGTACTCCTGTCCTATCACCCTACAGTCACCTCCCCTCTTCATGCCTTCCTTCTTTATATCTGCGAGTAACACCTCACTCCTCCCTGTTTCCCCATTGTGGAATCCTGTGGTGATCCTTGACTCCACTCTCTTGATCTCAGCCATCAGCCTATTGACAGCTAGGACTGTTGCTTCTCTCTCTCTCACATTGCCACAATGCAGCCCATTCCTTTCTCTGCACACTGTGATGACACCTATCCACTCTTTTGGCCTCTCCCATCTACATTATGGCAACCTCTTATTAGCTAGTGTCATCCTGATTCATCTCTTCGCCATTCAATCTGTTTAAACATCAGCTATTCTGTGGATTGTCTGACAGCCACAGAATGCTGATATGCCCCCTCCACTGAAGTTGCTTGATTGGCTCCATCTCCATTCCCATACCACTAGCCAATGTCTCCTATAGACCTCTCAGTGTGATTATTCTGCTGCTCCTCAGTTCATCTCCTCTCCCTACCCTCCCTCCTCGGGAACTCCACTCCAGGCATATACTTTCTATCTGTGCCCTTGTCTTCTCCTGCCACATCTGGGTTTGAACCTTTCCACCTTGCTTTTCCATAACATACTCCCTGGGTCATTGCATCAAGCATCATTTCTGGCCCTTTTCACATGCAGCTGGTGAACACTTGTCTGCAAGACCAATTATTGATATATGCTGCTTGTTCCCCTAGGTGTCACCTCACCATTCCCCTTGGCATCTCATTGTCCTCAGCTGTTGTGTTGCTTGGTTTCACTAGCTTTCTGAGCTCTGATGAGCATGTGCCATCTTTCAGATGTGTCAGAACAGTGCTACGTACACCTTGGTGCACAATACTGGTGCTTTGTAGTGTTATTTGTGGTAGTGGTTATGGTGTTTCAAAGGCTGTGGTGACCACCTGCCAATCTGTAGGAATTGTTGTTAACCATGATGACATGCATCACATCATGAGGTCCCTTATCCTCCCAGATCTAGGAACCTGATACTTTCTTGCATTAGGTGTGAGTCCCAAAGCTGTTGGTCTAGCAACTTGTGCATGCATGTCTTATAGCATCACTGGACTGCAGGACATCTTTGCACAGATGGGTACCACATGTGCAATTCTCTGAGGGCACCGGGGAACATGGGGAGACCACTGTTTTAGCAGCCCATCTTACTGTACTCTCCATGGGGACCCATATGTATGACATTTCAGCTTTGACACAGCTCCCTTGCACATTGTGTGGCCTGCTGGCCATGTGTGGTCATATCAGCATGTGTTTTCAGGGATGTGACCTCCCTGAGGACAATGTCATGTATTTCATCTCTCTCCTATTGATTTGCTAGAAGATGTGCAGAAGACGTCCCAAGAGCTGAGGTGCAGGCAGCCGGAGCTATTCACCCAGGTCCTGGATGAGATGGCAGAGGAGCAGGCTGATGAGTGTCCATAGTTGTCATCTCCACACACACACACACATGGAACTGAGGGGATTGGAATCTCCAGTGGGCTCCTGGCATGTGGACACATGTCTGCATGGTATGATGCAACTGCAATGTCTGCAAATGTTAAAAAATGCTGATGTGGTGGGCCTCATTGCAGGTGACATGGTATGCTACACATGCCACCTGTCAGCCTGTGCAACGTGTGTGTATCTCCACTGTGGCCAGGTATTGTATAACCTTTGGTGAGGTGGTGACCATATTGCATAGGCCCATAGTGTACAATTGCTGTCAGCACCCATGTCCAACAGCCTGAGGGATGGTTTTGACCTCCACACAATGTTGCATTGGACCCCATTAACCTAGATAGACCACAATCATGCATATGATATCTCGGAGCAGGGTGAAGGTACATTTCCTTGCACTGGTACATTCCCTTGCACTGGTACATTCCCTTGTACTGTTTAGACAACACATATAGGCTTGATGCACCAATAACTGTTAACATTTGTGCACACACTTGACATGGGCCACATGATTTGCATGCCACACATTTTGTCAGTGTTTTCGCTCTAGCCATGTTATTGATCTGAATGCCATACTAGCTGTGAGATCCATGCCAGGATGGTCCTGCAATGCCGATCAGTGTTGTGTGTTCAGTCAGATAGGGTTACCATGGCTGATGCCCTGCAACTTGTATGCTGGCTGCATGGACCCTGAACATGCAGCATTCTAATAGCTTCCTGCTTGATTGCATTCAGGCCTGCTCCCCATGATGACAATTTTCATGTTAGTGAATGACCATGCTTATATGCAGCCTCATTCATAGGGAGCTGGTCTGTCTAGACACCCATGTTCATAAAGCCATAAAATGAAGGTCCTGCAGGACAGGCTGCCACGGAACTTGTGGAGAGAAATGTTTTTGGAGCTTTACATGTAACTTGTTAGTAATGATCTTGTTAGAAATGCTTATTAGCAATGATTTTTCTATGCTGTATAGAGTGTCCACAACAGAATAGTGATGTGGGCACACTACTTCACTGCCATGCATGTTCGCATTCAGCTGTGTGAGGGGACAGCCACCCCACAGCAGCTGTATGGACATTCCATGGAATTACACATTAGCTAGTTGTTCTCACATGGGTTGCTGCCGGCACTATGTGCATTGTTGTTACCCAAGTCCACACTCCTGCACAGACATCACCCACAAGCAGGGCAGGTTATATTTGCAAGGTAGCTTGACAATGTTTATGCATATACCGACCCTATAGTTGAACTGCGTTCTATGGATGTGCAATCATGGCCTATGTAATACAAGGCTTGGAGACATGCTAAGCTTAACATCACATAGTAACATAGAATATGACAGCAGATAAAGACCAGTATGGTCAATCTAGTCTGCCCACTAAGGTGGCTAGAGTAGTTATAACTGCAGCCCTGTGCAGATCACCCCCTCTATTAAAAGATATTTAAGTTAGCTTTGAATTCTGCCACTGTATGTGCCCCCACCACCTTCATTGGGAGGGCATTCCAAGCATCCAATACCCTTTCAATAAAATTGTATTTTTTGATGTTGCTTTTAAGTGTACCACCTCTAGTTTTACAGCTTCCCCTTCTCTGAAAAAGGTTGGTTTATTCATTGATAATCTTTAAATATTTTTTTATTTATTATTTATGCAATTTTACAATAATAATCAAGCAAATTTGCTTGTACAGAAAACAACTACTTGTAATGAAAATCCATTAATCCCCAAGAAAAAACCCCCTCAAGAAACAAATTGTTACAAGAGTATAGTTAGCCCACAATAATGGGAGAGTGGCTTAGAAAAGAATAAAAGGAAAAGTGGTTCCTTGATCCCACAAAGGAAAAAATTACTCCAGAAGTATAACAGAGGCGTTGTGATAGGCGATGGCCTACTTCATCTTGTAAATGTAAGAATGTGGCAGAGGCCTGTCTCTACCTGCCTGTCAGCTCTGCGAGAGTACTCCCCCCTCCTCTTCAGAGTATTATAACTGACTCTGGAATATTACAGAAATTACCAGTAGCTGTTAGAAACACTTCTCAGCTTTGCTTTGCCATGAAGAATGTCTTCTGATAAGAACGTAAAACTCTTCCACTGTTTTGTTATGTTTTAAGCACAGATGTCTGTCTCAGTATTATTGTAGCAGCAAAGCGCAGACAAACCAATGATACCAGGAGTCTGTTCAGAAGGTCCAAATCATTTATTTGTGCACAAGTCTCAAGCAAGTCAAATTCAAAATGGCTGAGCAAAGTTTTCTAGCATTACAACAACTTTTATAGACTTCTATTCCATTCTAGGTATAGAAAAACATTTCATTGGTCCCGGTACTCTCCCGTACCTCCCGTACCCCTTCCATTGGTCCCGGTACTGATAAGATTATCCAATTATGTTCCTTCAGTGGGCCCAGCACCTGCATACCCCCCTTCTAGTCCCAATTACAATGGTCAGTTCATCAACTTGTTACTTTCATATTCTCAAGGCCATAGAGCCAATTTGTGCATGCAGGGGAGCAGGGCTCTGCAACTCATCTGTCAGCACTCCCAATTATATTCCTTGCAGATGTACTTTTCTTATCAGTAACTTTTAAACATATTTTTCTGTATTTTTCCATCTCTCAGTTTTGCTTGCCTAAGTTAGTTTAGTTCTCTTGCAGAGTTCTATCCTAATCCTACAATAGCAGCATGTTGGGGGATGTGCAATTCCTATGAGCCTCTCCACAGGCTTCATTTACAGGTCAAGCTAGTTAGGCCTGCCTGCTTATGTCAGACACCGTGGATCACAGGCCTGCACCTGCCACATTCCCCCCTTTGATTAATCTCACCCTATTACTTAATAAGGTGTGAGAATTAAATCACCTTTAGAAGAATCACATCATGATTGAAGGATTACGACTAGGACTGGCTCTATATAGGGCCATTATTTTAGTTGCGGTCTTCCGCTCTACTGTACTATCAATAGCATTATGAATAGAGCGCATACAACATGGGATTAAACATGGTAATAAGAAAATAATAACAACAAGGATTAGTACTAAGACAATGAAAGTCTTAAATCCTCCCAGCCATGAGAAAAGGTTAGCAAACCAGTTAGGGAACTTCAATGAGTGCCAAGTTTGCACTGGCACATAAGCGTGTCTTTGCATATCTTTAGCAATCTCTTCAACTACTTGACCCTTATCATCTATTTTTAAACAGCAATTAGTTAAATTCAGTTTACCACATACTCCTCCTTCTGCTGCTAACAAATAATCGAGTGCTAAGCGGTTCTGATATATAGCAGTGCGCATCTGAGTACTTTGTCTAGCTAAGAGCGTAAGAGCATGATTAGTTTCATTGGTTATTATTTCAACTACTGCCTGTAAGCGAATAATACGATTAATCATATAGATTGGAGTTCGATAACCATACATACCATCATCATTCCAAGTGGCAGGCCCATAATACTCAATGATTCTTTCTGGTGGCCAATCATCACCCTGCCACTTCTCCCACTTGCCTATCTGTAAGGCTTCTCTTTTCTGTCTTAGTGCTCTTTTGTGTCGGTGGGTAGTGTATACAGGGTATCCTAATTGTTCTCCGTGTTCAGTGTTTAAAAGAAAGAAAGAAGGTCTGATGGTTCCTAAGACACATGCTCCTCCCCATTGTGGCGGGAGTTGTGCATACGCTCGGTTTCCACAGATCCAATATAGGCCAGGTGGGGCTTGCCAGGCATGGACTTTGGCAAGGTTAGTCCATAAATCTGCAAGTTCAGGAAATCTGGCTAATGGGTTAGGAGGTTCAGGGTGTCTGATTCCTGACCACCATGACGTCTTTTTGGTCGTGGCATTATAGTACTTCTGGCTAAGACAGACCAGCTGTCCTACCTTTTGGGTGAACTGGGGTCCAGTTCTGGCATAGCAAAGACGTCCAACGATTGAGTGCGCTAACACCCATTCACTAGTAGTCTTGTGTAATTCAGTCTGATTGTAAATCAAAGAGTAATTCAATTCTTGGGCTTCCCATGGCCACTGGTCTCCCATTTGGGTTCCGCCACAGAAATAGCAATCTGAGATCTTAAGACTAGATACTACTGCTCCGGCTAATTCTAGAAATAAATTCTGAGAAGGATGAGGAATTTCAAACTTGTTTACATGCATGGCCTCATAGAAGGTATTATGGATATGATATTTAGATGACTTGTGGGCTTGGGTATTCAATCTAATATACACAATGGTACCTGGGTCTATTGCTCCTCCAGCAATACGTAAACCAAACTTGTATCCTTGCTTCCACGCATAGGGATTGTGTATGCGTAAGTGTAAAGGGTTACAAGCATCTTTCTGACATTTATCACTTGTAGTTGGCTTAGTTAAAGTAGCCATTCGTTTATCTATCTTCTCATCAACTATACCATTATTCCAGGTAGCATAAAAAACACATTCCCAATATGGGCAATAGTAATCTGCTGCTGGAGCAGTACTATAGCCTGGTTCCTTTTTACCTGTACACTTCCACCATCCTGTGGCGCCCTCTGGACACATGTATTTATGGTCATTTCGATATGCTTTCTCCCATGTACCACAGGTGGAATAACTATCTCTGTTAATGACATTACATGCATCAAAATTCAAAACAGCAGGTTTAGTAATGTCCTTAAGTGGTGGTGTAGCAGCTATTATAGGTCCATCTGCATCCTTCCATCGTATTTCCAACATGTAATAGGATGGATTCTGATGCGGATTATAGCATGCTCTAATTTTGCCATAAGTGCAAATATTTAGTTCAGTGGTGTTATAAATACACCGAGTCACTTTTCCCTTGCAGGTATAGTAAGAATGGTAAATCAAAGTCTGAGTTACTTTCAGTCCAGTTCGAGTAGAAGTAATGCAAGCAGTGCATGGAGGTAAAGCATAAGTCAGTTCAAAACCTCCAAAGAAGGCAACCAGGATGAAGCAAAAGTAAAGATGCATGTTGATGTTGATTGGAGTTCTTCTGAATCCTCAGCTTGCTGATCTTGATCACGGCGTTCTCTTTTCTTCGTCCCGTTTGCTAATGAAGCAATTTAACGGGTGCTGAGTGTTGATTGAAGATCCTCAGGTTGTCCAGTACACATTAACCAACTTATTAGCAATTTCAGTTGGCTTGTGAAGTCTGGCTAGTCAATGTAGTATCAAAGTAGTGTGCAAAATCGCACGCAAATTGGGTTCGTTGAAACAAAACTGTTGCTGCATGGAAAACAGCAATCCTCTTCGAAAGACTTGGCTACTGCAAGGCACTGTGATGAAGTGTCTAAGTTGCTGGTTGCCGTCTCAGAGTAACTCGCAAGGGTGCATCAAGATGCTGCTCTGCTGTCCACTGCTCAGGTTCAGGATCAGCGGCGGGCTTGACTCTGCTGTGGTGGATCCAGGCGTCGATCTCGGCTACCTTTACTGCAGTTGGGGTAGACAGGATGACGGTGTACGGTCCCTTCCAATGGGGTTCCAACGGTGTCTTCTTCCAATCTTTGATCCACACTGAGGTACCAGGCTGATAGGGATGCAAAGGTTCCGTCAAGTTGATAGGCAACTGGTCTTGGATCCATGCATGGAGAGTCTGCAGAACAAAACTAAGAGCTAGGAGTTCTTGTCTGGTTACTTCTGAACCAATTTGGGCTAAACTTCCTTTAATTCCCTGCACTATTGGTGGGGGTTTACCATACAGGACTTCAAAAGGGGAAAAACCTGTTGACTTTACAGGAGCTGAGCGTATTCTGAGTAAAGCTATCGGGAGCACTTGGGGCCACTTCAAGTGTGTCTCCTGGCAAAGCTTAGACATTTGGGCTTTTAGAGTACGATTCATTCGCTCAACTTTCCCTGAACTCTGGGGTCTGTATGCAGTGTGGAGTTTCCATTGTATCTGCAAAGCTTTTGCTAACTGTTGAGTAACTTGGGAGACAAATGAGGGTCCATTGTCTGACCCTATTACTGCTGGAATTCCAAACCTAGGGACAATCTCTCTCATTAGAACTTTGGTAACTTCTCGGGCTTTCTCAGTTCTGGTTGGGAAGGCTTCTACCCACCCAGAGAAAGTACAAACTAATACTAATAGGTAATGGTATCCATTGGCTCTTGGCATTTCGGTAAAATCAATTTGGAGGTTGTGCATGGGGGTTACACCTCCTGACTGAACTCGGGGTGCCGTTATAAGGCCTTGCTTGGCATTATTTTTGGCACAGGTTAGACATAGACGTGCTACTGAAGCTGATATGGTTGTCAGTAGAGGGATGTAAAAATGTGGTCTAAGTGCTTTTTCCATAGCACTTTTCCCATAGTGGGTTGCTTCGTGGAAAGCTTTGATAAAAGATGGTCCTAACAGTTCAGGAATTACTATTCGTCCAGGGGGTTGACTGCCCTCTTCTGGTGGCAGCTCAATCCATCCATCTTTCAGTACTCCCTCTTCTTTGTTACAGTAGTACTCTAATTCTTTGGTGGTATATCGTGGTGTCCATAAATTCAAAGGGACTGGAAACAATGCTGCCTGCATTGGCATTGCTTGTGGTGTGATCTGTCCTGTCATAGCTGCTTGTCGTGCTGAAGCATCTGCGAATCTATTTCCTTGGGCAACTTCTCCTTTTCCTGCTTGATGTCCTCTGCAATGCATGACAGCTACACGTGTTGGGGCCCATACTGCATCAAGTAACATCAATATCTCGGGACCATATTTGACTGACTTTCCTCCAGATGTGATGAGTCCTCGTTCTTTATAGAGGGCTCCATGGGCATGTAGAGTAGTGAAGGCATATTTGGAATCTGTATATACATTTAGCACAAGTTTTTCTCCCAACAATAATGCTCTGGTGAGTGCTATCAATTCGGCTTTCTGGGCTGATGTGCCTGAGGCTAGAGCTGATGATTCAACTACTTCGTGTTGAGTGACGACTGCATATCCGGCACAGCGTCGTCCATCGAGGATGAGACTGCTCCCATCAACATAATAGATTTGGTCAGGATTGTCTATGGGCACATCTGTCAAGTCGGGTCGACTGGAGAACACAGTCTCCATGACTTCGATACAGTCATGTTCTGGGAGTTCTTCACTGATGGGTATCAAGGTGGCTGGATTCAAGGCATGACTCACTTCTAGTTGTATCTGTGGGTTTTCACATAACATGCTCTGGTACTTCAACATTCGGGAATTGGTGAGCCAATAATTTGCTTTTTGTTCCATAAGGGCAAGGACTGCATGTGGCACAGTGACTCGTATGTTCTGTCCTAGCGTGAGCTTGTCTGCTTCACTCACTAATAGCGCTGTAGCTGCAACTGCTCTCAGGCAAGGTGGCCATCCTTTGGCCACAGGGTCCAATTGTTTCGATAGGTATGCTACAGGTCGCTCCCAATTTCCCATTTTCTGAGTCAACATGCCTAAGGCATTTCCCTGTGCTTCATGTACAAACAAGTGGAAAGGCTTGTGGACATCTGGTAGTCCAAGTGCTGGTGATGACATCAATTCTTCTTTTAACTTCTGGAAGGCTGTTTCCTGCTCAAGTCCCCACTCCAGTGGCGACTTCTCTTCTCCTTTTGTGGCTTCATACAGTGGTTTGGCGATTTGGGCAAAGTTGGGTATCCAGATTCGGCAATATCCTGCCGCTCCCAGAAAGGCTCTGACTTGCTTTCTGGTTGTTGGGGTTGGGATTCTACATACTGCTTCTTTTCTCTCTCTACCTAATCTTCGGCTTCCTTGGGTTATACGAAAACCCAAGTATTTCACTTCTTTTTGGCATAGCTGTGCTTTGGCTCTGGAAACTTTGTATCCAGCTTCATCTAGTAACTGCAAGAGCTCTCTGGTGGCTCGTATACATTCACTTTCTGATATGGCAGCTATCAGCAGATCGTCCACGTATTGGAGAAGCACTCTCTTCTCCGGGGCCACTGGATAGCTTGAAAGGTCTTGATTCAGTGCAGCACTAAAGATGGTAGGCGAATTCTTGAATCCTTGGGGTAATCTTGTCCAGGTGAGTTGGCCCCCTCTTCCAGAGATGGGGTCCTGCCATTCAAATGCAAACAATATTTGACTTACAGGGGCTAATCTTATGCAAAAGAATGCATCTTTTAAATCCAGTACAGTGAAATGGGTAGCTTCAGCAGGTATCAGTCCTAGAAGAGTGTAAGGATTGGGTACAACTGGATGTATAGTTTCAACTGCATCATTTACTCTCCTTAAATCTTGTACTGGGCGGTAATCCTCCGTCCCAGGTTTCTTTACTGGCAAAAGTGGAGTGTTCCATGGGGATTGACATACTTTTAGTAGGCCATACTCGAGCAATCTTTGCAAGTGACGATGAATGCCTTCAATTGCAGCTCTTGGGAGAGGGTACTGTTTGACGTGTACTGGTGTAGCACTAGGCTTGAGGGTTACAATTACTGGAGCTATATGCTTGGCTAGGCCTGGGGGACTGCCTTCTGCCCATACTCCAGGTGGTGCATGAATGTTTTTTAAAGTTTGTTCAAAATAAGTGTCTTGGATAGAGTCATCAATGTAATACCTCCATTCTTCTTCTCGGGGAACTGTCAGCAGCATTATTCCTGCTGGTTTGGCTTGGGAATTTACTGTCATTTGCATTTCTCCTTTCTCAGAGAAAGATATTTGTGCTTGGAGTTTGGCCAACATATCTCGTCCCAGTAGTGGCACTGGACATTTGGGCATGTAAAGGAATTGATGAGTTATTTGCTGTCCTCCTAGACTGCATATACGATTCTGAAGAAAAGACTTTGTAGCTTTGGCACCAGTTGCTCCTATAATGTTGACTGCTTTTGTAGAAAATGGGGCTATCTTTTTGTCTATTACTGAATGTTGTGCTCCAGTATCAACCATAAAGTCCATAACTTGGTCTCCTATTTGTATTCCGACCATAGGCTCCTGGAGACCTAAAGCAAACTTGGAGCCCGGTCTTTCCTAATCCACGTCATTTTCATCCTGGATCGTTGTGGCCAATGCTTGAATGGCTCCTCCTCTTTCTCGCTGGAATTGTTCTCGATTGGCTCCTCCGCGGTTTCGGGGATAGCCTCGTCTTTCTTCTCGCCATTGATGATTGCTGTCGTCATCTTGCTGGGCGTCTTCGAGTTGCGGGCACGTATCTCTCCAATGTCCTTCTTCTCTACAGTAGGCGCATTGGTTCACGCCTAGCTTCTGGGTCCGGCCTCCGCCTTGGCCCCGCCCTCTTCCTCTGCTCCGTCGACTAGGGACACCTCCCCTTTTCTGTTCAACTATGGCCGCAGCCAAAAAATCAGCTTTCTTCTTCATCTTTCTATCACATTCTCTCTGTCTTTCATTATCACGATTCACATACACTTTATGAGCGACTTCCAGTAACTGTGTTGTATTCATGCCCGCAAACCCTTCTAATTTCTGTAATTTACGTCTAATGTCTGGTTGAGACTGGTTTACAAAAGCAGAATTCACCATACATAAACTTCCTGGTGCTTCGGGATCATAGGGAGTATACATTCTGTATGCTTCAATTAATCTCTCATGAAAGTCTGCTGGGCTCTCATCTACTCCTTGGATGACTCCTGCAACTTTGGAAAGGTTCATAGCTTTCTGGCCTCCCCTCTTCAGGCCTTGTAAAAAGCCTTGGCGAAAACGGGCTAGGGCTGTGGATCCTTCCTCTGTATTTGGATCCCAATGGGGGTCTTCATTCGGGAATTCTCTCTGGGCTGCTTCCCGATAGTCTATTCTGTCCCGCCCCGGTCCTGGAGCTACAGGGTTATCTGCCATCCACTCAATAGCTGCTTTTCTAATTCGTGCTCGCTCCTCTGTCGTGAATAGGGTGGTCAGGAGCTGACGGCAATCTGGCCAGGTGGGTTGGTGGGTTTCCATAATAGTAGTTACTAATTCTGTCAGCTCCTGGGGCTTACTAGTATAGGAGGCATAATGCGACCTCCAATTTAACAAATCAGTTGTAGAGAAAGGGATATACACATAAGTTAAGGGTCCCGCTACCACCTCCTCATTATCGTTCTTTATAGGTACTCCCGGGACTTGCCGTAAGGGCATCATCTTGGCAGTAGATGTCTTGTGGGATCTAAGGGCTGTTTTCTTAACTATCTTTCCAGAGATCACTTTCTTTTTCTCGACAGGTTTCACTTTGGATGTACATTCTGCTGGCACGCTGGCACTGGCAACCACTTGCACACTGTCATCCTCGCTTGGGGCATTTTCATTTTCTTCCTCCTCTACCTCTGCATCTGACTCGCTTTTTATAACATCCTCTTCTTCAGCTAATTCCTCTCTCTGCCCTCCGGGAGGTGGGTCAGGGGTTGGGTCCCGCACCGGCTGTCTCTGGGGCTCTGGGGCAGGACGCCGGGCTACTCTTATCGGACCTGAGGTTCGAGGCTGTCTGGGAATTATTTCTGGGGAATCAGGATCTACCAGGATGGGCTTCTTCCTGGACTTCTTATCCTGCTCTTTCATTCTAGGCTGTTCCGTTTTCTGTCTAGAATCTGTTTTAGCTAACATTATTCTGCACTGCTCCTCATAACAGCGCTGCGCCCAGAGGGGCGGATCTTCACAAATACTTAACCAGGAATCTATATAGGGGTACTGATCGGGGTGCGCTATCCGCACTCTACGGTGTACTAACTGAATAATTTCTACATTGAACGTTCCCTCTCGGGGCCAGGTGGGTTCTAGATCGGGCCACTCCCTAGTACACAAAATCTGCAAACGGGCTGCTGTCATTTTAATACCATAATCTCCAGAATATCCCTCTTTAAAATGTGCGATCATACATTCTAATGGAGTGTTTCTAGTAGACCCCGCCCCTCCCATTTCGATGTGTGCGCGCAACAACAGACAAAAGGGAAAAGGAGGGCGGACCGTGGGTAAGGGGTCCTCACGGCCCTGGAAACGTATAAGGAGTACAAATAACAAGACAAGACGACAATCGCTTCCCCCTTTTCGCGACCTGAACGCGGTCGCCCGGTCAGGAAATGCGCTACTCAGGGGTCCGCCTTCGCTTGGTCCGTGCTGCCAGACCTCTCATCCACACTTCATTCACACAATCATGCTAGCAACGTATCCCAGAATGCATTCGTTTCTATCTATTCTGACTAGTCTTTCCAATTTCCCAATTACAAAAAGGATGGGGGTTTCACCCGGCGAATTCCCATGCGGGGTTACTCGGCCCTTCCTTGAGAGGTGATCAGGCTCTCTTACCAATTCCCAATATCTCGAGATTACAAATTCCAAATTCCAAGTTCCAATGGCAGTACTGCTCTTTCTATTTCTGTCTAGACACCAAATCAAAACTATACTCACCGGATCCGGTCCTCAAACTTCCCAAGCAGGCGCATGAGTTGGACCTCGGACTCCCCTCACTCGGGTTCGAGGCGTTGGCTCCAGCCGGGCCCGGCACCCGCCGAGGTCCGACCAGCTCCCTCCGATACAAGGGACCGGCGGCGCCAGGGAGCAGCCCTCGTCGGAAGGGCGCGATCCCGGCAGGACCAAGCCTATAGAGGCGGAAAGTCGTGGTATATTGCCCTATATACACTTTGATTCCACAACTTCCCGGCCAATGCACCAAGAATATGTAGCAGCAAAGCGCAGACAAACCAATGATACCAGGAGTCTGTTCAGAAGGTCCAAATCATTTATTTGTGCACAAGTCTCAAGCAAGTCAAATTCAAAATGGCTGAGCAAAGTTTTCTAGCATTACAACAACTTTTATAGACTTCTGTTCCATTCTAGGTATAGAAAAACATTTCATTGGTCCCGGTACTCTCCCGTACCTCCCGTACCCCTTCCATGGTCCCGGTACTGATAAGATTATCCAATTATGTTCCTTCAGTGGGCCCAGCACCTGCATACCCCCCTTCTAGTCCCAATTACAATGGTCAGTTCATCAACTTGTTACTTTCATACTCTCAAGGCCATAGAGCCAATTTGTGCATGCAGGGGAGCAGGGCTCTGCAACTCATCTGTCAGCACTCCCAATTATATTCCTTGCAGATGTACTCTTCTTATCAGTAACTTTTAAACATATTTTTCTGTATTTTTCCATCTCTCAGTTTTGCTTGCCTAAGTTAGTTTAGTTCTCTTGCAGAGTTCTATCCTAATCCTACAATAGCAGCATGTTGGGGGATGTGCAATTCCTATGAGCCTCTCCACAGGCTTCAATTACAGGTCAAGCTAGTTAGGCCTGCCTGCTTATGTCAGACACCGTGGATCACAGGCCTGCACCTGCCACATTATTGCTTACACACTGTATCCTTGCAAATACACTGACCTTGTAGAGAGAAGCAGATTGAAATTCAGCAGCATATGTTATGTCTAAATGTTTTGAGCCATGGCGAGAGAGATGTGCACGGGGGGGGGAACAAGGGGGTAAGCCCAGTCACAGATGGCTATTGGATGAAAGTAGCTGGGCCACCAAGACCAATGAGGAGAGTGACCGGTATTAGATTGGGGAAGAAAGGTATATAAACTGTCATTTCTCTGAGCTCTGGGCTCAGCCATTTTGTATGTATCATTGTCTGAGTCTGTGCACATTAAACTGGCTTGAATTCTAGTCAATAGACTCCGGGTTTTATTGGTTGTGGACACTTCGCTATTACATATTCTTGGTGCATTGGCCGGGAAGGCGTAATACGCGAATGGTCCACAAGTGATACTACCACGTATTACCGCCTCCAGGTTTGGTCCGGTTGGGACCACAGCCGACCGACGTGGAGAGGATCCCAGGCGCCGACCGGTCCCTTGCATCGGAGGGTTCCGCCCTGCCTCGGCGGCCTGCTGGGTCCAGCTGGCCAACACCTCGAACACAGGGGAGTCCAGGATTCAACCCAAGGTGGAACTGGTTGCGCAGCGCATTAGCTACTGGATCCGGTGAGTATTGATTTTTCTCGTTCTTAGTCAGATAGCTTTGGGAAAGTCTTGAGACGAATTTAGTACAGTAACAGGTAAAGGAAGTCTGATCAACTTCCAGGGCGTCACTAGTACCCCTGCATGAGTATGTGCGGGGCGAAGCTGCTGACCCTTTTGGTTTGGTAATTTTGGTTTAGTCAGTTAGCCCGGGAGTTTTGGAATTTGGGAAATGCTAGCATGTTTGGTTGTGTGAAGTGTGCTTGAGAGGTCTTGCAATACAGGCCAAGTGAGAGCGGTCTCCTAAGTAGCGCAGTTCCTGGCAGGGCGACCTCGCCCAGGTCGCGAACAGGAGGAAGCGTTTGTTGTTTGTCCCCCTCATTGTTTTGTGGGCTACGCGGACCCCTTACCCGTAGCCATCCTACCTACCCTTTCTGTTTGCTGTCTTGTACGTTATACGTTATAATGGGAGGGGTGGAGTCCGTACAAACTCTGCTGAACTGTATGATCACGAATTTTAAGAAAGGTTTTAGTGGTGATTATGGGATGAAAATGACAGCGACCCGCTTAGAAATATTGTGTAGTAGGGTGTGGCCAGCGCTGGACGCCGGGTGGCCACCAGAAGGTACTTTTGATATCCAAACTGTGTCCCGTGTGCACAAGGTGGTGCGCAGCTATAGTCCCGAGCAGTTTTCTTATATAGATTCCTGGTTAGGTATATGTGAGAAGCAGCCCTCCTGGATGAAGAGTTGCAGTGAGGGACAGAGTAAAATTATGTTAGCAACTGCCACGAGAGTCCCTGCCAAGAAAGAGAAGCCCCCTATTTATGTGGCCCAAGAGTCTCCAGGGATCCCAAGGTATCCACCCGCCTTTCTGTATACTCCAGTCCCATCAGCACCACCCCAAGTACCCCCATTGGTACCCCGAGTAGAGCCGGAGGTAGCGAGCGTACCTCCAGCCGAGGTGCCTCCACCGGAGCAAGTGAGCGTACCTCCAGCCGAGGTGCCTCCACCCGAGCAACCACCTCCAAAACTTGAAGAGCAGACCCCTCCCCAAAGAAGTCAGAGCCCTAGTCCTTAGCAGCGCTCTGATGAGGAACAATCATCCCCCGAAGAATCCGCTAGTGGAGGGTCAGATGCCAGTCCAGGGCCATCCACTAGTTCAGACACCAGTAGTAGAGCCACCCCCAGGTCCGCTAATCTGCGTTATGTCCTTAGAAGCAGAAAAGCAGGCCCGAAAGAAGTCCGCCAACTGCCGCTGCGGCAGGTCCCAGGATTACCCATTCAAAATGAGGAGGGTCAGGTTGTGCCCGGACCTACCAGTCTAGTCTATGTGCTTTTCTCCACAACAGATTTATTGAATTGGAAAACGCATTATGCCTCCTATACTGATAAGCCCCAAGATTTGACAGAGTTAATGACTAGTATTATGCAAACTCATCAGCCCACCTGGTCTGACTGTCGCCAGCTCTTGGCTACCCTCTTTACTACTGAAGAGCGGGCACGGATAGTGCGAGCAGCCACTAAATGGCTGGAAGAAAACCCTGGAGTTGGGAGAAACCTAAATCTAGATCCCCGACAGGCAGCAGCTGCAGATTTCCCCAATGAAGATCCCAGATGGGACCCAAATAGTGATGTAGGAGAAAAAGCCCTCACCCGGTTTCGCCAGGCTCTACTGCAGGGCCTAAAGAAGGGAGGCCAGAAAGCTATGAATATTGGGAAAGTAGCGGACGTTCTTCAGTGCTCAGATGAGAGTCCAGCTGCTTTCTATGAACGATTAACTGAAGCCTATAGACTTTACACCCCCTATGATCCAGCAGCCCAGGAGAATTTACGCATGGTAAATGCTGCTTTTGTGAGTCAGTCCCAGGGAGACATAAAGCGAAAACTGCAGAAATTAGAAGGATTTGCGGGCATGAACTCAGCACAGCTAATGGAAGTCTCACAAAAGGTATATGTGAATCGTGATCAAGAAAGCAAACGGGAAAGTGAAAGAAGGATGAGGAAGAAAGTGGATTTGCTCCCTGCAGCACTAGTGGAAGGACGCGGAGGAGGATATCCTAATAGAAGAGCCAGAGGACGGGGAAGGGGCCGAGGGAGCTCTCGGCCCCCCTTAGGTGCAAATCAGTGCGCTTATTGTAAAGAGGAAGGACATTGGAAGGACCCATGCCCGAACATGAACTCCGCCTCCTGGAGGGGACGCGGAAGCGCCAGGAGAGCGGGGGGGGGGGGGCGATTCCAGCAGCAAGGGGGGATGCAGCGCGCACAGTTTCAACAGTTCCAGCAAAATGAGACTGCCATGCAGGGAGTGGCAGTCACTGAAGCAGATTTCATGGATGATGAGGAATAGGCCAGACCGGGCTCCAAATTCTTCTTAGGTCTCCAGGAGCCTATGGTCAATGTAAAAATTGGAGACCAGCATATGGACTTTATGGTAGACACAGGGGCTGAGCATTCAGTAGTAGCCAAGCCTGTGGCCCCTGTGTCCTCTCGATCTGTTACAATTGTGGGGGCTACTGGAACTAGAACCACAAGACCTTTTCTGCAGAACCGCGCCTGTGAATTAGGGGGACAGCAGATAACACACCAGTTCCTGTACATGCCTGAATGCCCAGTTCCCCTTTTGGGTCGAGATATGCTTGCAAAGCTTCAAGCACAGATATCCTTTGTTGAAGGGGGAAAAATGGAAATGACTATAAACTCAAAAGCTGCTGGCCTGATGGTGTTAACTGTCCCCCGAGAAGAAGAATGGCGGTTCTATTCACCTACATCCAAAGTAGCAAGTTCCTGTATACTTACCAGCATCGCAGCCCCACCTGGAGTATGGGCAGAGAATAATCCACCTGGCCTAGCAAAGAATATAGCTCCTGTACTTGTTACCCTTAAGCCAGGAGCAGAACCAGTGCATGTGCGTCAGTATCCCCTCCCACGACCAGCAATTGAAGGTATTCATCGCCACCTGAAGAAATTACTGCAGTATGGACTTCTTAGAGAATGCCAATCACCCTGGAACACCCCTCTTCTCCCAATCAAGAAGCCTGGGACAGGTGACTACCGCCCAGTGCAAGATCTACGTCGAGTAAACAGTGCAGTTGAAACTATACATCCAGTAGTACCAAATCCTTACACCCTCCTGGGACTGATTCCAGCAGAAGCCACTCATTTCACTGTTTTGGACTTGAAAGATGCTTTTTTCTGTATACGCCTGGCAGAGGCCAGTCAGCTTTTGTTTGCATTTGAATGGGAAAACCCTACCACAGGAAGACGAGGACAACTCACTTGGACTCGATTACCACAAGGATTCAAGAACTCGCCCACTATCTTCAGTGCAGCCCTCAGTCAAGATTTGTCAAGTTTCTCTGTAACTCCAGGAAAAAGAATTCTACTCCAATATGTAGATGATTTGCTCATAGCCACCAACAATGAAACTGATTGTGTGCAAGCTACTAGTGATCTCCTGCACCTTTTGAATGAAGCTGGATACAAGGTCTCAAGAGCCAAGGCGCAGCTGTGTCAGACAGAAGTGAAATATTTAGGGTTCCATTTGTCCAAAGGAACTCGGAAATTAGGACTCGAGCGGAAGGAAGCAGTATGCCGCATTCCAACCCCCACAACCAGAAAACAGGTGCGAGCTTTCTTGGGAGCGGCAGGCTATTGCCGAATATGGATACCAAATTTTGCGCTCATGGCAAAACCCTTGTACCAAGCCACGCAGGGAGTTGAAGATCCCCCCTTGAATGGGGCCCAGAACAAGATAAAGCATTCAAATCATTGAAAACAGCATTGATGTCATCCCCAGCTCTGGGCCTACCGGATGTGCAGAAACCCTTTTGTCTATATGTCCATGAGTCAAGTGGAAACGCATTGGGAGTCTTGACCCAGCCTCTTGGGTCCTGGCAGCGACCTGTGGCCTACCTGTCAAAACAATTGGATCCTGTTGCCAAAGGTTGGCCACCTTGCCTGAGAGCTGTAGCAGCCACAGCCCTCTTAGTGAGCGAAGCTGACAAGCTCACCTTAGGACAAAATCTTCGAGTCACTGTACCACACTCTGTTCTAACCCTGATGGAACACAAAGGAAACCATTGGCTCACTAATGCCTGAATGTTGAAGTATCAAAGTATGCTATGTGAGAATCCGCGATTCCAATTGAGTGTCAGCCAAACTCTGAACCCAGCTACCCTATTGCCAACCGGTCCAGGCCCTCCTGACCATGATTGCTTGGAAGTAATGGACACTGTATATTGAAGTCGCCCAGATTTAACTGATGTTCCCCTGAGCCATCCAGACAAAACATTCTTCGTGGATGGGAGTAGCCTCATAATTGAAGGACAGCGATGTGCTGGTTATGCAGTGGTGACTCTGGACATGGTAGTAGAATCGTCAGCCTTAGCCCCAGGAACCTCAGCACACAAGGCTGAATTGATAGCTCTCACACGTGCACTCAGAATTGGAGCAGGAATTAGCCTGAATGTATATACAGACTCTAAATATGCTTTTACAACACTACATGCCCATGGGGCCCTGTACAAAGAACGTGGATTGATCACCTCAGGAGGCAAGTCTGTCAAGTATGGCCCAGAAATATTGACTTTGTTGGAAGCAGTATGGGCCCCCAAACACGTTGCTGTAATGCATTGCCGAGGCCATCAAACTGGAGATGGAGAAGTGTCCCGAGGAAACAGATTTGCTGATGCCTCAGCCCGAGAAGCAACTATTGCAGGACAAATTATTACCCCAAATTTCACAATACAAGCAGCCATATTTCCAGTACCTCTTAGTGCGTGGACACCCAGATATACCAAAATGGAGATGGACCATTACTGTCAAAAGGAGGGGGGGGCAATTATCAGAAACTGGATGGATAGTGTTGCCACCGCCTGAAAGGAGCTCCACCCCTGGTATGACCGTGATTCCTGAAGCACTAGGCCCTGCCTTTGTCCAAGCCTTTCATCAAGCCACACACTATGGAAAAACAAAGATGGCAGATGCTCTGAAGCCATATTTCTATATCTCCTTGCTAGGACCTTTGACCACCTCAGTAGCTCGAAGATGTGTGACTTGTGCCAAGAACAATGCCTGGCAAGGTCCTGTACCACCCCCAAGAGTTCAGTCAGTAGGAGTTACCCCCATGGGAAATATCCAAATAGACTTCGCAGAAATGCCACGAGCAAATGGATATCGTTACTTGCTAGTCCTAGTTTGTACTTTTTCTAGATGGGTGGAAGCTTTTCCCACCAGAACTGAGAAGGCCAGAGAAGTCACGAAGGCCTTGCTCCATGAGATCATTCCCCGATTTGGAATACCTTTGACTATGGGGTCTGACAATGGGCCCTCTTTTATATCACAAGTAACTCAGCAGCTAGCCCATGCCCTGCAAATACAATGGAAGTTACACACAGCCTATAGGCCCCAGAGTTCAGGGAAAGTAGAGAGAATGAATCGTACCCTGAAGTCTCAGATATCAAAACTTTGTCAGGAAGCCCACTTGAAGTGGCCCCAAGCTCTCCCCATTGCTCTTCTCCGAATACGTTCAGCCCCCACTACGCCATTAGGAGTATCCCCGTTTGAGATTTTGTATGGGAGGCCCCCGCCTATAATACAGGGGATAAGAGGGGATATGAATCAGATTGGATCAGAAATCACTAGGCAAGAATTATTTGCTCTAAGTTCTGTTTTGCAGAGCCTTCATACCTGGGTGCAGGACCAGTTGCCTATCAATCTAACAGAGCCATTGCATCCTTTCAAGCCTGGAGCCTCGGTGTGGGTAAAGGAGTGGAAGGAGACACCGTTGGCGCCTCATTGGAAGGGACCAAACATCGTTTTGCTATCCACCCCAACAGCAGTTAAAGTGGCCGAGATCGACTCCTGGATCCATCACAGTCGAGTGAAACCAGCAACAGTACCTGAGGGTCGTCCCTGGACTTCGATCGCCAATCCTGCAGCACCATTGCGACTCATGCTGTGAAGAAAAGATCCGTCATCGTAAAGGCTTTGCCAGCCTGCTCCTGAAAGAGACATCCTTCAGTTTTTGTATCATCCTATCAATCCTATCTATCTACCTCAATCAACCAATAACTACCTCAGTAATCATCAGAGACTATAATCATGATGATTACTAATTGCTGCTATTTCCTTCTTGCGGTAGCCCTAGGACTCTTGAGAACCACTCTTGCCTTGCCCTCTTGTGCAGCCTGTATAACCACCACCCGAACTGGAATGCAAGTCACTCAGACTCTACTCTATCACTCTTACTACACTTGTACTGGTGTAGTCAGCCGGTGTATCTATAATGGTACAGAACTGAATGTCTGCACAAAGGGAAAGACTCGTACTTGCTTCAGACCTCACCAGAATCCATCTTACTATGTCCTGGAACTGAGATGGAATGATGAAGATGGAGCCCTTATCAATGCTACAAGTCAACTCTCTGATCCCAGCCAACCTGCTTACCTGTATTTTGATGCTTGTGACTTGATTAATAGAAATAATTACTACAGGTGTGGATCATGGGAGCAAGCTTACTATTATGATGAGAAGTATATGTGTCCTGAAGGTGCATACAACTGGGGAATATGCACTGGGATACATTCCCCAACAACATATAGCAAATCATCAGAAGCAGACTATTTCTGTCCGAAATGGGATTGTGTGAACTATGCTACCTGGTCTGGTAGCCCTACAGGACAGACTGGAGATGATCGCAAGGCGCTCCTGGAAAGATTACCCTTACTGAAATCTGAACAGTGCAAGAAAAGCGCCTGCAATCCCCTATGACTTCAGATCTTCGACCCCAGCCAGTGGAAGCAAGGATTTCGATTCGGCCTGCGCATAGCAGGAGGTGGAACTGATCCTGGAACCATTATATTCATTCAGCTGAATGTAAAGACTCATGTTTCTTCACCATATCGCATACATCATACCTTCCATGAGGCCATGAAGGCAGAATTTGTAGTCCCCCATGCTTCACAGAACTTGTTAACTAGCTGGAGCTGTGGCATCCAGCCTCCAGATCTCGGACTGCCTCTTTTGTGGAGGAACTCAAATGGGAGACCAGTGGCCTTGGGAAGCACAAGAACTGAACTATTCCGTACCATATAACCAAACTGATGTGCATAACACTACCAATGAATGGGTCCTAGCCCACTCCATAGTGGGTAGACTGTGTTTTGTACGAGCAGGACCACAATTGACTGCATTGGTAGGACAACTGGTCTGTTTGAACCAAAAATATTACAATGCCACAACTGGAAAGACTTCTTGGTGGTCAGGTGCCAATACTCCAGAACCTTCTAATCCTCTGATCATCTTTCCCTATTTGGCCGGGATATGGACAAATCTGGCTACACACAGCACGTGGCAAGCTCCACCTGGACTATATTGGATCTGTGGCACCAGAGCATATGCTAAACTCCCTGCCAAATGGGGAGGAGCATATGATCTCGGAACAATACGGCCTTCTTTCTTTCTTTTGCCCCTTTCCCACGGAGAACAATTGGGGTTCCCTGTATATAAAAGTCGACAGAAACAAGAGGCTCTGAGAATTGGCCAGTGGGACAAATGGGATGCAACCTCTGAAGAATGGCCACCAGAGAGAATTGTTTCTTACTACGGACCTGCTACCTGGGCGCAAGATGGTTCTTGGGGCTACCGCACCCCTATATATATGTTAGATCGTATTATACATTTGCAAGCTGTTGTTGAAATTATAACCAATGAAACTAGTAGAGCACTAACCTTGTTAGCTAAACAAGCCACACAGATGCGTACAGCCATTTACCAGAACCGCTTAGCTTTAGATTATCTGCTTGCAGCTGAAGGAGGAGTATGTGGCAAGCTGAATCTAACTAACTGCTGCTTGCAAATAGATAATGAAGGACAGGTTGTAGAAGACATAGCCAATCACATGAGAAAACAAACCTATGTCCCAGTCCAAACGTGGCATGGCTTGCAACTAGATGGCTGGTTTGGTTCTTGGTTTTCAGGCCTAGGCGGCCTGAAGACACTTGTCATACTTGTATTCTTGATTGTAACTGTTTGCTTATGTATCCCATGTTTCCTTCCCCTATGCCTGCATATGCTACGCTCCATTATTGATAATAGCCTTGACCACAGGGAAGCAGCACAAATATTAGCAACATGGGACTACTACCCCATACCCCGAAGTGATCCTTCTACTATAGTTTAAAGTACTGCCATATATATGTGTGATTAGATTCTCACCCTTCCTCATGTGCGGGTGTGAATAATCAAAAGGAGGGAATGTGATAGGCGATAGCCTACTTTATCTTGTAAATGTAAGAATGTGGCAGAGGCCTGTCTCTACCTGCCTGTCAGCTCTGCGAGAGTCCTCCCCCCTCCTCCTCAGAGTATTATAACTGACTCTGGAATATTACAGAAATTACCAGTAGCTGTTAGAAACACTTCTCAGCTTTGCTTTGCCTTGAAGAATGTCTTCTGATAAGAACGTAAAACTCTTCCACTGTTTTGTTATGTTTTAAGCACAGATGTCTGTCTCAGTATTATTGCTTACACACTGTATCTTTGCAAATACACTGACCTTGTAGAGAGAAGCAGATTGAAATTCAGCAGCATATGTTATGTCTAAAAGTTTTGAGCCATGGCGAGAGAGATGTGCACGGGGGGGAACAAGGGGTAAGCCCAGTCACAGATGGCTATTGGATGAAAGTAGCTGGGCCATCAAGACCAATGAGGAGGTTGACCTGTATTAGATTGGGGAAGAAAGGTATATAAACTGTCATTTCTCTGAGCTCTGGGCTCAGCCATTTTGTATGTATCATTGTCTGAGTCTGTGCACATTAAACTGGCTTGAATTCTAGTCAATAGACTCCGGGTTTTATTGGTTGCAGACACTTCGCTATTACAGCGTAGGACAGAGAAAATACCACATTGATGAGAAAATTCACTGAGGTGAAGAAGTCACAATCTGAGAACTAATAAATGACGATAACTCTTCAGGCTGAAAAAAATACATATTTCTTATCCCTAAAAGAAATAATACATTTACAAGGAAATCGCAATATAAAGAAAGCACCAATCTGAGCCGCAGCTGGTCTCAACAACAAAAAATCTCTACGCCATTTCTGGGTCTCCCTAGAGACATCAGGGAACATCACAACCCTCTTCCCCATAAATAACACAGAGCGTTTCTTAAAATATAATTTAAGTATCTAGTCTCTGTCAGATGGTATTGCAAAGGTCACTAACATTGTGGAGACTGATAGATCTGCCTCTTTAGGTGACTGTAAAAGAGCAGAGACATCCAAAATATCCATATCCAGAACACCCTCAGCTATCTTACCATCTTTCTTACCCTTAAAAAATAAGCTTTCACTACTGGGGGAGTTAAATCAAGTAGTACACTTAAAACCTCCTGTATATATTTTTTAAATAATTCAATCAGTGACAAAGTTGTTATCACTGGGAAGTTTAACAATCGAATATTGGAAGCTCGCACTGCATTTTCTAAATTTTCCAGTTTCATTCTCATAGAAACATTATCTTTCATAATAGAGTCATTTATTAATAAAACCTGAGTCATTTTCTGTTCCCCAGCTTCAATCTTCAGACGAAGGTTATCCAAGTCTCCCTGGACACCGGATGACAACATTTCTAACTTTTCCAACCGGGTAGTTGTTAAGTCTATTTGCTTGCTAACCGCTGAAGAGAGCTGTGATATCGCTTCCCATATTGTCTCCAGGGATATCTCCTTAGGGCGGTTCAGCAAAGCACCTTTGGAAATGTCAGCCATCAAGGGAAAAGACTTAACTCCTACTCCTTCAACTCGGCGAGATGATAAGTCTGCCTCTAAGATTGAAAGTGGGGCCATGTCCACAGCCCTCATCTCTGAGGGCTGTTCTCCGGGGCTTTCTTCCAGCAAGGCCCGCACATCAGACGCCACACCACCAACTTCGGGCGGGGCGATCTCTCCTCTCACGAGAAGAGGCACTGGACAGGACCCATGTAGAGGCAGCAGCCGCTCATCAGGGGAGAGAGACACCTCCAGGGCAGGCATTGCCGGAGCCACTACATCCGACAGCACAGCGCCCGCTTGAATCTCCCCCTTCTGCTTCTCTATCAGCTGAACGAATCTATCCATTGGACCCGTGGAATCGGCAGGTACAGGCTCCGCAGGAGGAGCCTTTGGTTTGCCCTTTCGTTTAGGCATGTTCAGCTCAAACGCTCACGCCGCCATCTTGAAAACAGCCACTCCCCCACATGAGCCCAATAATCTTTAAATATTTAAAGGTCTGTTTCATATCCCCCCTGTCCCTCCTCTCCTCTAGGGTATACATATTTAAGTCTTCACATCTCTTCTCATACATCTTCTGGCACAGGCTACAAATCATTTTGGTTGGCTTCCTGTGAACCATTTCGTCTTTTTATATCTCAATACTTGAAACAGCTTCTCTTTGGTTTGGTTAATGTGGCAATGGAGATACAGGATGTGCTTCTTTATATTTGGATATGATGTTGAGCATACAATTATTTTCCCACAGATGCAGGCTAGGCTCCTTGACAGCTCCAGCCCCAAGGCAACCAGCCACTGATGGCAGCACCCTGCCACCCCACTAAACAGTGCAGCTGTTTAGGTCTTTGAGGGTGATAAGGAAGAGGACACAGATGTTCTTCTGGAGGTGGCAGGAGTGACAGCAGGGGACACTGTCACATCTACAGTTAAACAGCTGGCAGGGAAACTGCAGGGCCACATGCCCCTCAGCCAGCTGGACACCACAGTGTGATTGTGCTCAGCCCCCCTCCCCACCTTCCCAACCCTCCCCCTGAACCACAGGCTACAGGGGAGGCCAGGGAGGACTCTCTGTTGCTACACATAACCCCTCAGGATGAAGTCCCTGCTGGGGTTGCAGCAACATCTGCAACAGCCAGCTCACAGTTATTGGAGGCTTGCCAGACCCCATGTTGTTGGCACATGGGGAACAACAGCCATGAATGTATGCTGGCTGCCTCAGTCTATCTGTTATGCTAGAGCCTGAGTACCCATGAGGAGACAATGGAGTAGTAGAGGATCACCATTGCCTAGCTGTCCAGGAACGTGAAGTTGATAGAGGCAGAAATGCAGCATCTCCTCCATCTCCTGCGCGGTCGCTGGTTACAGTGAGACATGGATGTGGAGGAGTCTCCCTGAAGGTCCCCTGCAGCCTGGGGTTCTGCCCCATTCCCTACTCCCTTCTGTTCACCCACCCCCTTGAGCTTCCTGAAGCAGCACTGCTGCATCTATTGACAGCAACACTGGACCACAAGGAACTGGCAGGATTTTGCTTCCTGATACATCTCTTTGGATCATGATCTCATCAACCTCATCTAAACTTACATCATAAGAGGCAGACACGCCTGCTCTACATAACACTGGAGCTCATTAATAGTACAAAGTCCAACAAAGATGACGTGCAACACGAGCTCAGGTGTGCACTCATTAACGCAAGGTCTGTTCGCAACAAATGGCCAGCCATTACAGACCTAATATCCAACTACAATCTAGACCTACTAATGGTCACTGAGTCATGGCTCTCTGACTCAGACACTGCCCTAGTCAACCAAATCACACCCCCCTAACTTTTCACTCTTCGCTTGCAACAGAGATAACAGAAGAGGTGGAGGAGTTTTCATAATAGCAAAATCCGAACTGCAATACCGAGTGACCCTAACCAGAAGCTCCCAGAACCTAGACACCATAACTATCACAAATAGAAGCAACTCTATCAATCTCATTTACGCGGCACCAAACGCAATAGCAGAAGATCTCTCGGATATAATCAACCTGGCCTGCAACCCTGATAACCCCAAAAAACCAAACTGGTTGTTAGGTGACTTTAATCTCCCCTCTCTACATCACGATTTATCTAGTACTTTCCTGGATGCAATGACAGACCTTGGATACAAGCAAATCGTGCACAACCCTACACACAATCAAGGGAACATCCTTGATCTGATATTTGCTCCACCAGCAGTCTCGAGCTTAAATAGCCATATCCAACTAGCTATTACCCCAGTCCCCTGGTCAGACCATAGCCTGATCACATTTCAGATACCTACAGAGCCAAACATACACACTCAGCCAGTCACTTCAACAGCAATTTCAGGGCGATTTAAGCCGCTTGACATAGAGATCCTCACTAAACAAGCGCTGCCAAAATTATACAAGCCAACGGACAACCTGAACGAATTGATCTCTAACTGGAATGACACACTCTATCAATATGCACAACAACCAATCATGAACAGGAAACTCCCACCCAAGAATCGTTCCAATAAAAAACAGGATGCCCCATGGTTCTCTTCAGAACTGCGAACATCTCTACTTCATCTGAGGAAGTTAGAAAGAAAGTGGAGACACATCCACATCAGCCAGGACCAGGAAGAGTATCTTAGTCACCTCAAAGATCATCGCGAACTAACTTGGGCCACAAGAAAAGAATTCCACTCCGATCTTCTCAGCAGAACACTAAACAGACCACGTGATCTCTTTAACTTAGTAAAGATGCTAACCAAAGAGCCATCGCCACCGCAACAAGAATCCATAAAACCACAATTATATGCTAACTTCATCCAATCCAAATTAGTCAAGGCGAATACAACCTCATCACAAATACTAACCCAACTCCCTCAAGCTCAAGCCTCTCTCGATAAATTCTCACCTCCATCAAGAAAAACCATTGAAGACATTATTGCCGCCATAAACACCACCACGGCACCAAATGATCCATGTCCGGCACATTGGACTAAAACCTTACGTGCAGACCTTAGCCCTTGCATAGCTAAGATTGCAAACCTCTCCTACATAACTGGCGTTTTTCCTACTGCCCTTAAACAAACATCAATCCGTTCACTGCTAAGAAACAACCAAATGGACCCAAAGAAGGAAGAGTCTTACCGCCCAATTTCAAGTATTCCCTTTCTAGCCAAGATACTTGAAAAAGAAACTCAGAGGCAGATACAACAGCACATAGACACAGCAGCCCCGTTGGACCCATGCCAACACGGATTCCGTGAAGCTCATGGAACCGAAACACTCATGACCTGTGATGCAGTAGACCCCAGGAACCGATGGACACAGATAAGCATCCGGTGGTAGAAGCCGGTACTGCAGGAGAAAGCAAGAATTTCTCTGCAGAAAGAACAAAACTCAGAACTAATCAAGCAGAACAGCTCACCTCGGGGGAGGGGAGTAGTAAAGCTCTTGATTGGGCACGCCCTAAGAGGAGGCGGGCAGTGCAAGCTAGAAGCACCTGGTTAAATAGTCAGAAGCCAGGAAGTGAACTAGAGCAACGGAAGCAAAGAGAGCAAAGAAAGCAAAGAGAGCAACAAGGGCAAGAACAGAGACGGAGAGAATTCCCAGAAGGAGAAATAAGAGTTTCAGAGGGGAAGTCTGGAAGGAAGCATATTTGCTGCTGTGATTCCTCAAATAGTCTGCAACTAGCAGGTAGCTTGGTGGAAGGCTCAGAGGCTGAAAGAAACTGCTGGGGGCAGAAGACTTTCAAAACACTGAGAGATCCAAGGCTGCAGGACCAGGCAGAGCTATGGAATAAAAGGCAGAAAGACAAAGAATTCTCCAAAGGAAAACTTCTATCTAAGGTACCCAGTGGGGGAGAAATAGTTGATAAGTTTTATGCCCTAAAGCCAGAGGGAGTGTGCCCTAGTTTTAAAAGCCAAGTCAGACAAAATGGTGGCAGCTGCTTTCAGCAAGGAGAGGGTTTGAATAACAGTGAATATTCTTACAAGCTAGCTGAAGTACCTAGCCAGGAAGGGGCTGACTTCCATGCTTTTAAATCTCTCTTTAAAGACTCTCCCCGTACTGCCAAATATCTAAGCACACCACCCACATGTAGAGAGAGGTGGAGAGATAACGTTAGCAGCACGTTGAATGTTTGTTTTCCTGATACAAACAAGTATGTTAATCAGCCTGAGATAAAGAGCCTCAGCAAACAATTGCTCACGGGAGAAAAGGGACATCAGTTAAGTGAAGGGAAGTCACCAGCTGAATCACTTCTCCAAGAGTTTAGAGAGTTTTTGGAAAGTAAGGCAAGTTTTAATTACAGTGCCCCAGAACCAGTTGCTGGTTGTGAGGAAGAAATGTCTTTTCCTAATTCTCTGTCAGCTACAGAAGAGGACACATTAATGGACTGCTCAACCTGCTTAATTGAGAAAGACAATTAAGAGAGAAAAGTTTTACCTGTTGTATGAGGTAATATAGCAGATGTATTTGTCTCTTCCTATACAAAGAAGCTGGTAAAAAGTGAATGAGTTAAAGTTCAACTGATTTGTATAGCAGGAGCACTACGGTTGAATGAACCTTTCTGTTCTTCAGTTCATGATTGGATCACATGAGGTGAATGTGAATTCCTGAAGATAGCACAGCATTGCAAGCCTGTTTATCTAGTTTTTATTTTTTATTTTTTTTATAGCGTTTATTTAAGACTTTAACACCTCAACACCACCAACCAGTTACAAAATAATAACAACGAAACAATCCATCTTAGCCCACATACTACCCCCTCCCCCTCCCCCCATACAACCTTCACCCACCCATCCCCCCCACCCCCCCTGTCCCCTTGTGGTTCATTAACTAAACATGCCCTCCGAAACTGGAGAAGCAATCAACAGATAACTAACTTTAGTAACATTTTGACTGAGCTGCAAACTCATCCAAATACCACCATTTATCTCTGATAGGCAGTGCCTCATTTCTTCTTCTCACTTGCACACCCGTTGAGGTCCGTCGACCACTGGATGCCATCAGTTGGTCTTGCCATTTTTCATGCCTCACATATAGGCATAACAGATTCCACCACAAGATGACATCCAGTTTCGTCGAGTCCTTCCAGCACATCAAAATCAACTTGATAGCAACAGCAAGCATAAAATTAAACAAAAACACTTTATCCTTTGATAACACCAGGTTACTATCATAGGAGCGCAAGACAATGGTTCTCCAACCTATCTGTCCATCAAGAAATAACACCTTTCGAACCCTGTCCCATACCTGAACCCAGAATCTCTGAACGTGAGGGCAGCTGAACATCATATGTTTCAGAGTACCCATAGCCTCCCCGCATGACCAGCATCGATTACCCACTTTTGGAGCCCACTTAGACAGCCTTGCAGGGGTGATATATGCTCTATGAGTCAAGAAAAACAGGGACTGGGTTATCGCCGCCCCTCTTGAGACTCTACCGACTTGTTGCCAAACCCTCTCCCACAGGGCCGGTGACACAGGCGCCTCAAGATCCGCTTCCCAAGCTTTCCCCAACCCGGACAGCCAAGAAGAAGTCCCGTCCCTTAGTGTAGCATAGAAGTTCGAGCTTACCCCGTTCCCAGCGGAGCAGGTCTCAATGGGTCCTAAAAGCTTCCACTCTGGAGATAAGGAGCCCGCTACAAGTCCAGCTTTTGATAAACAATGTATTAATTGTACCCATTGAAAATAGCAAGTAGTTGGAAGCTTAAACTCCTGTTGTATCCGAGCAAAGGATTTCCACTTACCAGCATCGAGGAGTTGACTAAGCGTCCAAATGCCCCTACCATACCAAGCTTTCCAGGCTACCATCTTATGTCCAATCTTGATACGGGTGTTAAACCAAATCGGCAACTGCAGCGAGGGGGGTGTTTCAAGGCCCAACTTTTGCTCCAAAAACCGGAAGGCCGCCTGTGTACTCCGGATCACCTGGCCAGCCCGAAGTGTCTCCGGCAGTACCATTCCAATGAGCAAGGGTATAGGAATAGGTGCCACAATCCGTTCTTCAAACTCAATCCACGTAGGTCGCCGTGAGACAACATCAGGGGAAAGCCACTGCACCCCCTGCTTAAGCTTGAAGGCTTGATGGTAATTTTGAAAATCTGGAAGTTGGACCCCTCCATGGCCCTTCTTCGCCGTCAACTTCCTGTAAGCGATTCTCGGGTGTTTACCCTGCCACAGAAAAAGACTAAGTGCACTCTCGAGCTTCTTATAAATCTTCACCGGCATAGAGATAGGCAGCATCTCCAAAATATAATTGATCTTTGGGGCCAACACCATTTTTATAGACTCTACTCTACCCCACCATGATAAGTGTAAAGGAGACCATTGCAAAGTAAATTGCTGTACCATTTCCAGTAAGAGATTGATATTCACCTCCACGGTCTCCTCCAAGTTATAACTGTACCTCACCCCAAGGTACTTAATCGCATCCAATGCCCAAACAAATGGGAACGGGTCAATCATCGCTTTGAAAGTCAGCTTGTTCAAGGGAAAAGCCGTCGACTTTGACCAATTTATCCGATACCCGGATAATTGCGAATAATTCCCAATCACCCTTAATATTTCCGCTAACGAGGAGGGGTGGGTAAATAGCAGCAGATCATCCGCATAAGCGGAGATTTTAACGTGCAAGTCCCGAAGCTCCACTCCCAAGATCCCCTGAGAGTGCCGGATCAAAAGCGCCAAGGGTTCAAGGGCAAGATTGAACAACAGTGGGGATAAGGGACAGCCTTGCCTCGTACCCCTCTGAAGAGCAAGTGAGTCAGACAAGGTATTATTTACAAAGATACGAGCAGTGGGATTGGTATAGAGCACTTTGACAAATCGTAGGAAGGTGTTTCCAAATCCGAACCAGTGCATAGTTTGATACAAAAACGCCCACTCCAACCGGTCAAAAGCCTTCTCGGCATCCAGCGAGAGGCCTACCAAGGGAGACTCAGAGCCCTCTGCCATGGCAATAACATTCAATAGCAGGCGAGCATTATCCGACGTCGATCTGCCGGGGACAAAGCCACATTGATCCGGATGAACTAGGTCTGGAATAACTTTTACCAGTCTCCGAGCCAGTACCGACGCATACAGTTTGTAATCGGAGTTTAGTAACGAGATAGGCCGGTAGTTTTCAACCTTTAAGGGATCCCTCCCCGCTTTTTCCAAAACAATAATGGTGGCATCGTTAAAGGAACCAATCTGAGGTACTTGCTCATTCAGCCGGGCAAAGTATTCCACCAAATGTGGAAGTAACTCTCTTTCAAAAGATTGATAAAATTCCGACGGAATCCCGTCTGGCCCAGTCGCCTTCCCCTTAGCCATCATTTTTAAGGCCTCTTGAATTTCATGCACCGAGAGTCCCTTATCCAACTCTGCCATTTGGCAGGAGGAGAGGACCGGGTGTGGTATATCAGCCAATAATTTCTGAAAACTCTAAACCGCGCAGTCAGTTTCAGAGCCATACAAATTTGCATAAAAAGAGCGGAAAGCTTCTGCAATCTCTGCACTTTTCGTCAAATCTGCCTGAGAGTTCCCCTTGAGAGCCGCAATTCTATTTCATTGAGATCGAGGCCTCAGCATCCTCGCTAGCCTGCTCCCTGCCCAATTACTTTCCACATAATATTTAGCTTGTTGGGTCCCTATCTCCCGTTCAGTCTCCGCACTTAATAAAAGATTGTATTGATACCTCAACCTCTGAAGGCGTAACAAGATCTTGGGATCCGACCTGGATACCAACAGCCTCTCCCCCGCCTTGATCTGACCATCCAAAACCGCTAATTTGGCCCTCGTTGCTCGATCTAAACCAATTGTGAAGCTCGTGACCTGAGCCTGGGTGAAAGCTTTAAAAGCCTCCCACCAGGCCCAGCCCGAGGTGTCCCCAGGATGATTAACATCAAAGTATTCCCCAATTCTTTCCCTCATATGAGCCTGAAAAGCATTATCCCCTAGCAGGAATCTTCGAAAAAAGAATCTGTTGTTCCCCGCCTCAGCTTCCCCATCCCTCAACACAAAAGTGATAGCCGCATGGTCCGAGATGTGCGTTGCGCACATATCCGCCTTAGCGACCCTAGGCAGCAGGGTCTTAGAGATAAGAAAATAATCAATGCGGGAGTGGGATCCATGTGGGAGGGAGAAAAAGGAATACTCCCGACTAGTGGGGTGCTTAACCCTCCAGACATCTGAGAGACTTTCCCTTTGCATAATAGATAGGACTACCGAGGTGGCCTGATGACGCCTTTGTGCCCGGAATGGGGTGCAATCCAGCAAAGGGTCCAAAACTAAATTTAAATCCCCACCCACAATAATCTCATAAGGTGCGAGAGAATGTACTCCTTCTGCAATCCTTTGAAAAAACCCAACATCCACGGAATTAGGGGCATAAATATTCAGAAAAGCCAATTGTTTTCCTTGAATCTGCAAAACTACAGAAGCCCATCTTCCATCCACGGCCGCTCGAGACTGTACCACCGTATGGGAGAGGTTTCTCTTGATCAAAATTGCTACCCCATTTTTCTTTTGCAAGGCTGCCGAATGGGACACAAGGAGATATTGGCCAAGCCCGAGTTTTCGGGATTCTGAGGAGCCGAGACGCGTTTCCTGCAACAAAACTATGTCGGCCTGCTCTTTTTTGCAATATAACAGAATCTTTTTCCTTTTAATAGGGTTGTTTATGCCCTTCATGTTCAGAGAGAGAAACTTACAGGACGACATGGGACAGGGTTCGCATCATTTGCACAGCCCTCCCAGACAGTTTGCAACCCCAATCAATACCATTACATTGCATCCTGGCATTTCCCAAGTAAACTAAACCACAAGGAGACAGAAAACTACCCCTAAGGGAAAAGGACCTTGGGCGGCCCAACGCTTACCTAGATACCACCCAACCCAACCCACCCCCAGTAAACATAGCTAGTCTACATAAAACACTCCCTCAGACACTACATTTAGTAAGTAGCAAGCCCACAAACAAACCCACCCCCCATCAAAGTCAGGGAGAGACCCATGGCACAGGCGTCCACGTATCGCCAAATCGGGCCGCAGCAAGGGCTTCCCCAAATATAAACTTAGCCATTACTGCCACTTCAAACAGACTAAAAACACCAGCAGCAGTCCGGCCATGATCGTAACTCCGTGCATCGGCGGCACTCCTCCTCAGCGCATAACCGCTGCTTCCTGCTCTTCCACATAGGCCCTCAGCAGATCTGGATCTTCAAATGTCCGTGTTTGATTGTGCAAAGTGACCCGCATTCTTGCTGGAGAGAAAAGCCCATATCTGGCCTGCAGTTGTTGTAATCTGGGCCGAAAGGCCAGCAGTAATTTCCTTCTCACCACCGTAGCTTTGTGAAAATCTTGGTAGAACGCAACACTCTTTCCCTCGAATTTGGTAGGGGCCGCCCCTTTAGCTGCCGCCAGTATTTGCACCGCTTGCGAGTGCCTTAAAACACACATAATGACAGGCCGCGGTTGTTTGATGTTGGGGCCTGCAAAAGTTGGAATTCGGTGCGCCCGTTCAACCTCAAAGGGCATATCAAATTTTATGTTCAGCAGCTTTGGAATAGTCACGGCCAGGAACTCTTTAATATCGGTGCCCTCAGCACCCTCTGGCAACCCGATTATGCGCACATTATTCCGTATGGTGCGGTTATTTAAATCCTCCAGCGTGCGATCCAAAGACTCAATTCTTTTACGATTAGCTCCCACCTGCTTCAGCCTCTCAGCATGTGCTCCAAGGGTACATTCCATCTCATTAAATTTGTTCGCTAATTCGGTAACTTGTGCTTTTATCTCCTTTAACTCGGCGACATCTGCTTGCACTTCAAGTAAAGTTTGCCCATTGATAGCCACCATCTCCCGGACTGCCCGAATCTCGTCGAGCAGTTCCTGCATGATAGCAGGGCCTTCTCGCCCGGCTCCCGCTTTTAGAGGAGAGGGGGGATCCGGTTTAGCCCTCTTAACTCCGGCATTAGGGACCGGATGGAAATCCAATTTTGTGGGTTTGCCAGCGGCCATCTCCCGAAACAGCAGCTGCGATTTTCAGCTACTCTGAGTAGGAAGTCCGAAGGAGTTCAGGATTCTTAACAGAAGAGGTGGAGAGGAGAAAAGTTAGGCAGCCATCTTAGCCCCTGTTGGCTCCGCCTCTATCTAGTTTCTTTTACTCTTGTTTTGGATTTATAACTTCTGCACCGTCTGTTGCATTTGAACTGCACAACTGGCAAATAAACCTCATGAAAAATAAATTTCTCTTTGCCATGCCTTACTGCTCGAAGCACTAACACAACTACAACTAATTGCCTCAAGGGCATCACAAGGCAACCCCTCCTTAACCCTCAAGGTTAGGGAGCGGGAGGCGTGATAAGAGTGGCGTAGTATTGAGGATTTCCGCAGGCGCAAGAAGTTACCATAGCAGGAGCTGCAGAGGCCAGACTTCCAGTGGAGCCCAGCAGAGGTGCTGCCGAGCCCAGCAGTGGAAGGGGACTGCAGGAAGCTGCTAAACTTTGTTGCTGATGTGCTGGTATAACTCCTGAGCCAGGTAAAGGGTATCCACCCAGGGTACCGAGGATACCGGGGCCAGGGGTGTCTCCTAGTGGTGACTGGGGGAAGAAGGAAAAAAAAATATATATATATATTTTCAAAGAGAATAGAAAACTCAGTATCCAGTGGTATCGCACTTTGGTCTGTGTTTCTGTTTTGTTTCAGGTCCCAAGATGGCGCTGGAAGCCAAAGAAGTCTTTGGATGGATGGTGTCGCAATTGGAACGCCAGAGAGACATGTCTTTAGAGGCACAGGCAAGAGCTAATGCTAGCTTCTATGAGCAGCAAAAACCCCTGCTAGCGTTGATGGAGGAGTGGGTGCGAGAGAAGAAGCAAGCGCCTGTCCAGGCCTCAACAACAGGTTCCATACTAACAGACAGTGTACACCCTGTTAGCTTTCAGATGGGAACTTTGTTCAATTTTGGACAGCTTACAGATAAGGATGATGTGGATGATTATTTGGAAAGTTTTGAAAGAGATGCACATCTTAGCTTGTGGCCTAAAGAGCACTGGCCGCTAAGACTGGCTGCATCCCTTACAGGGGAAGCGCTGGCCGCTTACCGTGCCATGCCACCTGATTTAGCGGGAAGCTATGATAAGATCAAAAGATCAATCAGGGAGAGATTGGGGCTCACTCCAGTGGTTTATCGCGCTCGCTTGCGGAGTGTGAAATTGAAGCCCAGTGAGACTCCAAAATCTCTATGTTATCGCATACGCAGCTTACTTAACAAGTGGTTAACTCCAGAAGGGAGAGCTGTGGAGTCTATCTTGAATGACTTAGTATTAGAGCAGTACATGGACGCTCTTCAAATAGTATTCGTACTTTTCTGATCTTGCAGAATTGCAAAACCCCTCAGGAGGCAGTAGCGCTTTCTGAAAGATACATTGAGGTCGAGATTACTGCTCGGAGAGGTGGCTCTGCTTCCCAGGAGTCTGGCTATTGCAGATCAGAAAGGGCACGAAAGGAGGAGGGCGGTCCTGTAAAAATGTGCATGCCTTTATGGGAAGGTGGAAAAGGTAGACAAAAATGTTACAAAGGTGGCCAAGAAGGGCATTTACAAAGACAATGTCATGTGAAAACTGCATTAATAGCGGGTAGTGCTATGAGAGATAGACAGGGTTTTCTTCTTTCTATAGAGGTACAGGGAATCACCGCCCAGGCTTTGCTGGACTCCGGAGCGGAGTTAAGTATGCTCTCTGAGGAGTTGTGGCAGGAAATAGAGGCCAAGCAAGGCGGAGAAGTGATTCAGCCCGCTACTTCAGTGAAGATAAGGTGCGTACATGGTGGAACTTCCACTTACCCGGTGTACAAACTACACATAAAAGGGTTAGGTACACGTAGGACTATCCCACTAGCAGTTATCCCAGGTCTTCCTCACGCTGTCATTCTAGGCAGGGATTGGCCTCAGTTTTATCAAGAGATGAAGCGAGAGTTACATGAGAAAGGCGTGATGGTCTCCACAAGGGCCCAGTCCGCAGCCTCAGAGGATAAGGAGGGAGCCTTAGAAAGGAAGGAAGACCGCACCGAGGATCTTGGGGAAATTCTTCCCTTTGATGATGCTTTAATAGAAACTCCAGATCCTAAAGATAAAAAGGAAAAGGCCAAAAAGCGTAAAGAGAAGCAATTACGCTCTAGAAATAAGGCGGAGGTACAGGCCGGGCAAGAGTTGCCGTGGGTGCCCGAGGAACTGATGAACAAGTTTCCCTCGTTTCCGCATGAGCAGCAGGCAGACCCTGCCCTTACTCAGGCATTTAAGTGGGCCCAGAGTAATAGGGATACACTGCCTAGGTTTCTCCTCACCACCGGCCTACTCTATAGGGAAAGTAAAAATCCTTTTACGGGAGATACTAGGAAGCAGTTAGTGGTACCGACCACTTTCAAAAACATAGTGTTGCGGCTGGCACATGACCATCCCGTTGGGGGACATAAGGGCAGTCAGGGGACCCTTGACCAGATCCTCACTAGATTTTACTGGCCAGGTATATTTAAGGAGACGGCCAAGTTCTGCGAGGCTTGCCCCACTTGTCAAAGAGTCTCTGCAGCCCATCCCAGGGAGGTCCCAATAATACCATCTCCTGTGATTAAAGACCCAGTCCGAAGGATAGGGATAGACATAGTTGGACCCCTAATTAAGACTCCGAGAGGATTCTGCTATATCCTAGTGGTAGTAGATCACGCTACAAGATTTCCGTGGGCCATGCCACTACGGAGCACATCAGCCAAAGTAATAGCTACGGAACTTATCAAGCTATTTTGTGAAATAGGTTTCCCGAAGGAAGTTCTCACCGACAGGGGGAGCAATTTCCTCTCAAAGTACTTAGGGCAAGTGTGGGATGCCTTCGGTATTAACCACATCAAAACAGCAGCATACCACCCCCAAACTAATGGTTTAGTCGAAAGACAAAATCAAATGCTTAAGAGGATGTTACGTAGGAGTTTGGAGGGGGACATAGACAATTGGGATACCATGCTTCCCTTTGTCCTTTATGCCTGCCGAGAAAGGAAACAAGCCTCATTAGGAACGGCACCATATGAACTACTATATGGCCGGTCACCCTGCGGCATTCTGGATATCCTAAAAGAACAATGGGTGGAGCCGGATCCAAGGGAAGTAGAGGTGCCCGAGTTCCTTAAAGATTTAAAGAAACGGCTCCGCCGAACTTCACAGGTAGCGGTAGAAAACTTAAAACGTAGTCAGGCCAAACAAAAATCCTACTATGATAGGAACACAAAACAGCGTCAGTTAAATGTAGGAGAGAAAGTCATTGTGATGGTGTCGGGTACGGAACCAAAATTCGAGAGCCATTGGAAGGGCCCTTGTCGGGTGGTGCATCCTGTGGGACCTGTCTCATATTTAGTGGAGAATAGGAAAGGCCGCAGGCAAGTCTACCACGTTAACCTGCTAAAGCCATGGCATGACAGCCTTAGCCCAGATAGCCATGATAGACTCTCCAAGACAAATGCCTCAAGTGAAGCTTACCATCCCAGAGTCCATAAGGGGTATCACGTGCTGTGCCGTCAAGATAAAGCCAGCCTGTGATATCTTAAGGGGGGGATCTGTGACGCAGTAGCTCCCCAGGAACCGATGGACACAGATAAGCATCCGGTGGTAGAAGCCGGTACTGCAGGAGAAAGCAAGAATTTCTCTGCAGAAAGAACAAAACTCAGAACTAATCAAGCAGAACAGCTCACCTCGGGGGAGGGGAGTAGTAAAGCTCTTGATTGGGCACGCCCTAAGAGGAGGCGGGCAGTGCAAGCTAGAAGCACCTGGTTAAATAGTCAGAAGCCAGGAAGTGAACTAGAGCAACGGAAGCAAAGAGAGCAAAGAAAGCAAAGAGAGCAACAAGGGCAAGAACAGAGACGGAGAGAATTCCCAGAAGGAGAAATAAGAGTTTCAGAGGGGAAGTCTGGAAGGAAGCATATTTGCTGCTGTGATTCCTCAAATAGTCTGCAACTAGCAGGTAGCTTGGTGGAAGGCTCAGAGGCTGAAAGAAACTGCTGGGGGCAGAAGACTTTCAAAACACTGAGAGATCCAAGGCTGCAGGACCAGGCAGAGCTATGGAATAAAAGGCAGAAAGACAAAGAATTCTCCAAAGGAAAACTTCTATCTAAGGTACCCAGTGGGGGAGAAATAGTTGATAAGTTTTATGCCCTAAAGCCAGAGGGAGTGTGCCCTAGTTTTAAAAGCCAAGTCAGACAAAATGGTGGCAGCTGCTTTCAGCAAGGAGAGGGTTTGAATAACAGTGAATATTCTTACAAGCTAGCTGAAGTACCTAGCCAGGAAGGGGCTGACTTCCATGCTTTTAAATCTCTCTTTAAAGACTCTCCCCGTACTGCCAAATATCTAAGCACACCACCCACATGTAGAGAGAGGTGGAGAGATAACGTTAGCAGCACGTTGAATGTTTGTTTTCCTGATACAAACAAGTATGTTAATCAGCCTGAGATAAAGAGCCTCAGCAAACAATTGCTCACGGGAGAAAAGGGACATCAGCTAAGTGAAGGGAAGTCACCAGCTGAATCACTTCTCCAAGAGTTTAGAGAGTTTTTGGAAAGTAAGGCAAGTTTTAATTACAGTGCCCCAGAACCAGTTGCTGGTTGTGAGGAAGAAATGTCTTTTCCTAATTCTCTGCCAGCTACAGAAGAGGACACATTAATGGACTGCTCAACCTGCTTAATTGAGAAAGACAATTAAGAGAGAAAAGTTTTACCTGTTGTATGAGGTAATATAGCAGATGTATTTGTCTCTTCCTATACAAAGAAGCTGGTAAAAAGTGAATGAGTTAAAGTTCAACTGATTTGTATAGCAGGAGCACTACGGTTGAATGAACCTTTCTGTTCTTCAGTTCATGATTGGATCACATGAGGTGAATGTGAATTCCTGAAGATAGCACAGCATTGCAAGCCTGTTTATCTAGTTTCTTTTACTCTTGTTTTGGATTTATAACTTCTGCACCGTCTGTTGCATTTGAACTGCACAACTGGCAAATAAACCTCATGAAAAATAAATTTCTCTTTGCCATGCCTTACTGCTCGAAGCACTAATACAACTACAACTAATTGCCTCAAGGGCATCACAAGGCAACCCCTCCTTAACCCTCAAGGTTAGGGAGCGGGAGGTGTGATAGACCTCACTATTCAACAAACTCATATGCGGGATTGACAACATTCACAAGGCCATTGCAATGATTTTCCTGGTCATATCAGCAGCATTTGACTCAGTCGACCATAAGATTCTACTAGCTAGACTCCACGAAAAAGGCATCCATAACCTTGCATGGGACTGGTGCAAATCATACCTAGAAGATCGATTGCAACAGGTCCGTATAGGCAACAATACATCTGAACCCTTTCAACAGAAACAAGGAGTACCCCAAGGTTCTTCTTTATCTGCGCTGCTTTTTAACATATATATGCAGCCAATCTGCCAAATCACCAGAGACTTCGGTATATCCTGTGTACTATATGCAGATGACGTGCTAATTTTCACACAGATCAATGTCTCAAATCCTGACTACTCGGGACTAATCAATTGCTTCAATGCTATAACTGACTGGCTCCTCACTCAGAACATGAGAATAAATTTCAAGAAAACTGAAGTACTCATAGCCACAAGAAACAAGCAATTCTCTCCACCACCTACCCTCATAGTAAGAGATGCAGAACTCCCAATCAAGGCCACCATAAAGTACCTTGGTGTGACACTCGATCATCAACTCAATCTTAAGGAGCACATAAAAAACACTGTAAGGACAATCTACTACAAATTAAAAACACTGCGCCACCTGAAACCAATGCTGGAGACCAAGGATTTCCGTACAATTTTCCAAGCAATAGTCACACCCCACTTCGACTATGCGAATATCATTCTTCAGGGCCTCCCAAAGAGTACATTAAGTCCACTTCAACTGGCAATGAACGCGGCAGTCCGCATCTTGTCAGGAGCTTCAAAAAGAGATCATATAACACCAATACTAATCGATCTACACTGGCTCCCGATAAGCTGCAGAATAACATATAAAACTTTACTCATCACGTTTAAGGCCATTAATAAAATATCTCCTGCCTCAATCTCAAATCTCCTCACTCATGCACCAGACAACAGATCCAGGAGACTAGCAACGGAAAACACACTAGTTACTCCTAGCATCGCCACAAAATGGACTCAATTAACCAATAACAGGGCTTTTGTGTCATATGCTCCCAAGTGCTGGAACAAACTCCCTCCCAGCATCAGATCAATAAGAAATATCACGCAATTCAGAAAGACCATTAAGCACTATTTATTCACTTTGCACTTCCAGCTACCATACATACCTCAGAACTCCCATCCGCCTGACTCACTTAACTCCCCTCCACATAGCAACAACCCAGAACAAATGCTGTAAAAATGTGAAAGTGCTACATCTCTGTAAATACCAAGCCATGATGTTACATATTTATTGTATATAGTTTTCCCCGGTTTATACCCAGTTTACCTTCCTTGTTATCTGTAAGCCTATATCAATTTTATATTGTTAGGTATTTGTTGTTCAGTGTGAACCGCACTGATGATAAATAGTGCGGTATATAAAAACTGTTAAATAAATAAATAAATAAATGATGGACAGCTTCAGGATGTACACATATATAATTTCTAATCTACTGTTTGACGTTGGCATCTTGAGAAATATGATGGTATGTCACATGTTAACCTGAGGAAACAAAGTATTGTTCCTGACTTTGGTTTGTATTCACTATCTGAGACTTCTCATCTAAGTGTCCAACAGTGGTTGGCCAGCACTGATGATTTCTAGAAAGCACGAAACCACTTTTTCATTGTCACAATGTCCTGGGTAAACCTTTCACCATGTTGAGCACTGATTGACCCAAGGTTAGCAGGGAATATATCCATGTGCAAATGCAGAAAAGGATTCCTCAGCCGCATGTTGCTCTTCTTGGATTTGTATGCTTGTAGCATGTTGTCAATGCCGTTTAAGTTATGTTATTGACAGCCTCAAGTCTCTCACTAGGCCACTCAATTATGACTGTCTTATCAGATGAGGCACAGCAGACATATAAAATCCTGATTCTGGATCCATGTTGTTTCCCACATCTGGCCCATGCATTGTGCCAACTTTGTCTGTGTCATGTGAGCTCCATGTCTCCAATGGCTTCTGTTCTGTCCTACTCTCATCATGTGGCACTGGTCTCATGGCATAGGGTAGATGGGATGCTCAATAGATTGCATATATTATGCGGAGATGCCGGGTACATTGGTCAGACCCAAGTTACAGGTGAGCCTTCTGTTCTCACCATATCATTGGAACTACAAATGCCATTGGATTCTGGGTACCTCTGAGGCAAGCTCTGAGATGGACAGCACATGTTGCACAGGCTTTGTGGGGAGATCAGGATTAGTCAGGATTGCTTACTTGAAAACTAAAGCCCAGCTCATATACATTCTTAATATGTGCAGTCAAGTTTCATCTTTGGGACTTCAGCGTGTACTTAACTCCAAATGTTGACATATGTATCGCATCTGTTGCGACATTTATGAGTACTGTAGTACTGAATTGTCGTTTCAACCAGATGCTAGTGCTATTGTGGTGTACACAGACTGATATCAATGTTATTCATATCATTTGTGTATGACAGCTGCATTTATGGGCTGTACTGGCAGCAACCATCCCAACTGAGATGCCCACGCATTCATGAACTGTGGCCTGTCCATTGCACATTGTGATCCTGCACTGCCTGCATGCCCAGGCATGCCTGGACTAACCAGAACTGCATTGTTTCTAGGCAACCTATGAGTGAACCTCATATATGTGAGATAATCAGAGCTATGGGCGTTTGCAAGACGATGGTGCGTGCTGGGGAAATATCACGGTGATTAATGTGATCAGAAACTCACATTACATTACATACACCCAGAAGTGATCAGGAAGCAAATCTTGTCAGTCTCCTTTTGGTTCAGTGACTTGTCTGAAAGTGGAGGTGTGGCCTACCAGTAGAGAAGCCTAATGGTTAGAGCAACAGCCTATAACCCAAAAGATCAGAGTTTGATTCTCACTGGCACCCCTTGGGTAAATCACTTTACCCTCCATTGCCTTGGAAAAAAGGCTTGGTAATCTACTTCTGATGATACCTTGTCAAGAAAACCCAAGAGCTGCTGAGTCAGCATTGACTTGACTGCATGGGTCTTGTTTATTTTTTCTAATCATTGTGATGTTATTTGTGTTAATTTATTGGAGAGCCAATGTTGGCCTACATTTTTTGTTATGTTCTTTGCCATATGATGGTTATTTGCACTAAAATATATAATGTTTGTTAAGACTTCGGCATCACTTGTGTGATTCTGTGAGTTCCATTGTCTACAGGGATTGGGTTTTCTCCACAATGGTTTGGCAGACTCTGTCCACTCATCTCATACACACCGCCAATTGACCAGTCAACATGCCTCTTAGTAGCTGCCTGAATTGAGGCCATTTGCACACATTGTGGAGAACCTCTGTCACATAGACATCTAGTATATAGATGCTCTGAATGTGAGATGCATCCTGGGAAATAATGAGGATTGCCAATAATGGCACACATAGGCCAAAGTGGAGCCCAAGTGGTGACCGTGATTACTGGTGCATTGATTAGCACCCATTTGTCTTGTATGACAGAGATATAAGTATGCATGGCCCCCCTGGAAAGGCAGGCTGGTCTGGGACAGACCTCATGGGTCGTGAATGAGGTATTCGTTTGATGTATATACAAAGGTACTTGTCTTGTAATGTACAGTGGTTCATATGGGAAGGCACACCCTGCACATGTGGTGCCTCAGGGAATGGTGCCACACTGCAGCCCAGCAGAGCTCTGTTTGCAACAGCTGTTTGGCTTGAGAGGTACAGTGGGAAGCCGGACATCTTGCCCTCACATGTGGCTTGGTCATTGCACCAGAGATGACTACTGCTGTTGTGTGTCTGTCATGTGGCTATGATACTGAGTGTCCAGTGCGGGACATAATACATGTGTACCACTGCAGGCAGGACCTGGTTGTGGCTTCCAACTTGTTCAGAATGTGCCTGCCAGATTGTTTGGAGCCCAGGGCTTACATCCTTGCTGGCAGAGACCTGTAATCTGGTGCATTGTTAGGTGTGCTATAACCAAACATGTGGCAATGTGGCTGAATGGCTAGAGTGCTGGCTTAGTAAAACACAGCCCAGGATTCCGATCCCACCTGTAATATTGTTGATGTCATTGCATCCTACATTATCTCTGTGGAAGGGCCAACAATCTATTTCTGTCACTGCCAGAAAAACCCAGAAGCAGCAGGGTCACCAGGGGTCTGTAGTGCCTTAAGGGCGTACATTGGTTTTATTCTGTGGTACCTTTACTACATGCTGTTAGCGGCGACCACCTGCTATGTGTGCCACTTTCTCAAAGGATAATACAGGGCCACAGCACATGCCTGGCGGTCACTGCTATCAGTATTTACTAAGAGCCAGTGATGGGGCCATGGCACACATAGCGGATGGTCGCCATTACAGGCATTTTGTATGAGCTGGTGTCTGTTATCTGTGTTGTACACATTATTTCTTCAGGCAGGCTACAGCATGGCATATTTCTACCCACTCCCATGGCACTCACAGATATCATCGTGGATTACATGTGCACTCTTCACTGCCAGTGGCCATCTGCCTCACACATTCACCTCCCACACTGTCTCACACAGACATTAGCGGGCACTACTGTCAACACTTGGTGCTCTTAACACCCGATATCCATGTACCGCCCGCTACCCGGCCTCTAGCACCCTTAATGCCGGAATGCCTTCTCCCCTCCCCATCCTTTAATGCACTTTGAGGCCCTTAATGGTGTCGCTTTCCACTTGCTAATGGTGCGCTCTTAGTGCTGTTTTGTAATCATGCTCCTTATTGTGTCAAGCAAAGCATCTCTTTTTGAACCTTTATCTGTTTTCTCTGACATATTTCTACAACCATTCATATCGATGGCTGACTTATATCTGAAAGATACTGTCAATTTTTTAACCAAATTGAATTCCTTGACTTTAATCTCGGGCTCCTCCTTTTTGGTTACTTTGGACATCGCTGCATTATATATGGATATTCTACAACCTACAGCTTTGTTACTGATTGAGAAGCTGTTGTCACGACGCATTGAGCCTTACAGGGTAACTATGGGGTATGTTTAATAAGGCACGGTAATGTAGCAGTGGTAACGTTACCGCGCGTTAATGTTACCCGATGTAATGTTAACACGTGGTAATCTTACCAGATGTAATGTTAACGCGCGTTAACGTTACCGGCAGCAGTAACTGTCCCAGAGAGTGGAGAGAAGGCAGAGAGAAGGGGTCAATAGGCGGGGAGTGGGCATGGAGAGGCACCTGCTACACTGCTACAACATTAATGCCGGGACAGTACCGCCTGCGAAAACCTGGTGGTAGATGCACATTTGCATAAGAGAGAAACCATTTCAGTGTCAGCCATGTACAGCATAGGCAGAGAGCCCAAGAAAAGTGATAGTAGTGCTCCATTTGCAGCAACAGCATAGTGCCCACGTATGAAAGGCCACCATGGTGATGGTGCAAATGGGGTATAGGGGGCTGCAGGCAGGACATACAGTAGGGGCAGCTGGGGCACAGTGTGGATTAGGCTGTCTCCTAGGTGGCACATAGGAACACAGAAACTGGAAATCAGCAAGACAGCAGCTGACCAAGGTCAAACATTCCCAGTAGTCTGTGTTCCACAGTGTCCCATTCAGGGGACATTACTCAGCAGGTACCCAAAAGGTCACACAGGTACCACTATGCCTGTAATAGGGCAATCAGTGCACATCTGGGGATCACTCTAACAAGGGTCTACAGACCTTCCCCAGGATGCATCCCAAACAGTCCGTAAACCCAGCTAAATGAACACCCTTTACTGCAACCCCTAATAAGGCACTGCAGGGTGTGATCACATGTTGTCTGAAACATATATGCAAGGTATTGTGTGTATGGCCCTGACAGGGCGGATTGGGCAGGATGCATCTGCACAGGGTGTAGGGCAATGGGTGGGACATTGTAGTGCCCAATCACCACCTGCATGGACAGGGTGGCCACAGCATGTCATGCTGGGAGATCACTCTCACTCTGACTGAGCAGTGACCATGGCATGTCTATGTTCCACATAGTGCTGTATACCATCTGTTTCTAGTGATATTTTTGTGTTCCCTGTGCTGGGGCCTAATCACTGAGATACCTGCTTGGGGTTTGTGCTGTATATCCCAACTCTGGGTGCACATTGTTCCACCAATTGATACCTTCTCTCTGCGGGACTTACCGCAGCCGGGAGCGCTAATGTGTGTTATGTAATGTTAGTATCTGCTCTGTTAATGCGATTTAGTAAACTTACCTCTAAGGGGTATGTTTACTAAACCATCCTAATGTTACTGGTGCTAGTTGCAGTGTTAATGTGAAGAATTGCATATAAGGTAGTGGGTGTTCCGAAGGGAAGGTAGCAAGGAATCTGTAGCGCGTGATAGAGGGTGCCTTGGCTTGTTAACGTGCTTTAAGCATGTCCATGCCAGCACTGTATTAGATGGTATAAAGATGTAGCCCACTGGTTACTGCAATGACTGTGGAGGCAGAGGTCATGGGTTTGATCCCACAGTGGTGTTATTTAATAAGGCTGCCTGAGGCATTTCCTTTTAATTTAAATCTGTGCTGCCAGAAAAAACACCCTCAAAGTGCCGTAACCTAAGGTGCCTCATAAGGCGCTCTATAAGGCGCTCCATAGGGCACATTCTCACCACCACCAAAAAGTTGTCTAATAGACACATTCCATCTACCCTTTTTGATGTCTAGGACATCTGTACCTTGTCCACTCACAATCTAAAATGACAGAGGTGTAAGGCAGGGGTCTCCAAATCCAGTCCTGGAGGGCCACAAACCAGTCAGGTTGGCAGGATATCTCTAATGCATATACAGGTAGTCGTCGACTTACGACCGCATTTGGTTACGACAGACCGGTTGTAAGTCAATTTGGTCGTAAGTCAGACAGAGGAGTCATAGCCAGCCAGTACTGCTGGACAGAGGAGTCATAGCCAGTTGATTTGCTAGATCTCTCCTCCTAGACGGTACGGAGGAGAGATCTGCTATTGCCAGCCACGCACTGTGATCCGGGGAGTGTCTGCAGCGCCGGCTGAGCTCCAGGCAAAGCCCCGGGGTGAAATCTTCACCGGGGTTTTTTTTCTTACTGCCCGGACCGGTAGCACACACGCCGATCAGGATTCCGCCGACGTTTCACCTCAGGACGATTCGGGGCTAACGGGGTGAGTGCCGGTGGGCTGAGGCAGATCACCCTTATTTCGTTATCCGGGGCCGTTTGAAAAGAGTGCATTTCCTTTTCTTTGTTTTCGCGCCATTTTTGGGTCTCCGGCTGTCTTTAAGGCGGCCAGAAAACCGGTTGTAAAGTCGATCAGTCATAAGTTGCAAAGGTCTAAGTCGACGACTACCTGTATATCTCATGCATATTCATTAGGGCTATCCCAGGATTGTGGCCCTCCAGAACAAGGTTGGACACTCCTACTCTACCCACTGCACAGTGCTCCAGCCAAACACATGCTAACTGCAGACAGTCTGCTAGCTAGCACATAGTGCATGTTCATGGAGGAGCTGTGTGTCCCCACAAATGGGATGTAAGCACACACACACTAAGCAAATATGTATGTCAGCAATTGGGCTCTAAAAAGGAGAACCCATAGATATCACTTGAGAAAACACTGTATAACACTATGTGGGAACCTAGCCATGCCATGGTCACTGCTCAGTCAGGGTGAGAGTGACCTCCCAGCATGACATGCTGTGGCCACCCTGTCCGTGCAGGTGGTGGTCAGGCACTACAATGTCCCAGCCATTGCCCTATGCCCTATGCATATTCATCCTGCCCAGACTTCCGTGTCCGGGCCATACCCACAATACCTTGCTCCTCATTATGCACATGGGCAGGCTAACACTGGAAACAGTGCAAGCATTGGGGGCTCAGTATGGTGTAGGCAGCCACATAACACTGGATAGACATACACACACTCCCACACCTATTTCAGCATTGTGCAAAGATAGAGATGGTTGGCAACCCTGGCCGCCACACCAATCCTGGGCACAGTGCTGGCATTGCTAAGGTATGCAGGTGCTAGTTTTGTTAGCTGCTGCTCCGCGCAGGGCCCAACAGCCTGATTCTCCAGGAGGCTTTGGATAATGGACCCTGTGGGTGTGGGTGTTTGTGCTCCTGTTGCCTGATGCTGTCTAAACAAGTCTAAACTTAGACATGACATCTGAAGTCCATGATATTTCTGAGATCTGCCAGAGACATCCATGCTCCTGAGAATGCCACATCTATGCCTCTGCCACACCACTTTTCAGACTTGGCATCCTCACGCTGGGGACATCTCCAGAGCTGGCTTCTAAAATGGCTCTGGAGATGTCTCTGTGCTTTTGATCTCTCTATGCTCATTTTCATACACCCAAAGCATGAATAGGGCTTCCAAAATGACCCTCTTAGTCTCTCCGTTATGGCCTTTCACTCCCTGAGTGCTCGGTTTAGCCCTTGATCATCTTCTTAGTTTTAATAGTGAGATTTTGTCTCTATGACAAGCTTATTTTCAATTTCTCTTTTTGACTTCCTTATCACTGCTTTGCATTTAAATTTATCGGCACTTATGCTGCTTTCTATGTTCCTCATTTGGTTCCTTTTTCCATTTTTGAAAGATTTTTTTTTTTACTTTAATTTTATTTATTTATTTAACAATTCTTTTATACCGCGCTATTACAATCAGTGCGGTGTACAATGAACAAGAACATACTACAATGCATACAAGTAACATTGAGTTTTACATTAAACAGGGAACTTCAACAATAGGACAACCGGGGGAACTATGTACAGATTAACTTAATGTACTATGTACAGATTAACTTAATGTTATATACAGTAATATGAAACTCGTTTGGATGTTGTAATGTGGTTCACTAATAGGACTAGAGAGAAGGTTGACCAGCTAGCCCTTTTCAGGTTGTATTGCGGAGCTAGTTTTGATAATGTCTAGGTTGACTTCTGGGTAGCATTTTGTAAACAAGTGGTATTTCAATGCCTTTCTAAATAGGATTAGGTTTTTGATAGCACGGATTTCGTGAGGTAGCGCATTCCAGTTTAGAGGTGCAAATAAGGAGAAGGCCCTGTTGGAGGTGGCCTTAGTGCACTTCGTTATTATTTTTGGGACTATTAAGGTGTTCATTGATGTGGTTCTCCTTTTTCTGTTTTCCAGGGTGACATGGATGAGCTTGCTGATTGGCGTAGGGGGGCAGTTATTTAGTGCCTTGAAAGTAAGGACTAAAGACTTATACTGGATTCTGGCATGTAATGGCAACCAATGCAGTTCTTTCATGATGGGTGTTATATGGTCAGATCTTGATGAGCCAGAAAGGACTCTGGCGGCTGTATTCATGGCTAGGCGGAGCGGATTCAAAGTTGATTGAGGGAGGCCATGAAGGATGATGTTGGCAAAATCCCTGTTCAATGCTTGATGAAAACTCTTGGCCTTTGCAGCTGTTCCTTTCAAATTTTCTAACCATTTTCCTCATTTTATCCTAGTCTCCCTTTTGAAAATTAAATGCTGACACAGTAGATTTCCTTTGTGTACTCATTCCAGTTATTAAGTCCAGTTTGATCATATTGTGATCACTAGTGCCAAGGAGTCCCAACAGAGTTAGCTCTTGTATCAAATCCTATGTTCCACATAGGACTAAGGGGTATGTTTACTAAACAGCAATAACATTGCAGCGGTGCAGTTTGCGCATGATACGTAATGTTATTGCGTGATACGTAATGTTAGCGTGCGATAAAGTAACATTATCTCGCGATAGCATGAGGTTTCACGTGAACACGCCTCCTGCGGCATTAAGGCACACAGAGGGTGGAGTAAGGCTCCCCAGAGGGTGGAGAGAAGGGGGTCAATGGGCAGAGAGAGGGCAGGGAGAGGCTCCATGCACACTAACGCTGTGAAATGAAGGTCTGAAAATTAGCGCCAGTGAAAACCTCGCACTAGAGGCACATTTGCAGGAGAGAGAAACCAGTTCAGTCAGCAATGTACAGCAAAAGAAGGGAAACCATGGAAAGTGATAGTAGTGATACTTGTGCAGCAACAGCATAGTGCCCAGGTACGAAAGGGCACTACGGTGAGGCTGCAAATGGGGTACAAGGGGCTGCAGGTGGGACATGCAGTAGGTCAGCTGGGGCACAGGGTGGACTAGGCAGATGCCTAGGTGGCACATAGGAATGCAGAAACTGCAAATCAGCAAGCCAGCAACTGACTACGGTCAAACATGTCCATGAGTATGTGCCCCACAGAGTCCCAGGGGACAGTACCCAGCAGGTACCCCAAAGGGCACATAACATTGACAGGCGGTGCCAGGGGGAAGCACGGATATCTATGTAGGCACCCCTACTCCAGATCCCACACCATAGGCAGCCGCCTACAGGTACACTGGATGGCCTGGGACCGCGCACCACCAGCACCACCGGCATAAGGGCATGTCAGCATGGTGGGGGATGGGTGCTGGTGGTAGAGGGGGCAGTGGCAGCTGCCCACAGCAGACCAAGGCCAAGCCCTGTTTAGGTGGGCGGCATGCAGTGCAACAGACAAGAGCTGTCTGAAGAACAGTAATGGTATCCCCAGGGACTGACATGCCTCTGTGGCAACAGTTTGGTGCAGTATACACAGCCAGTGTGTTTGGGGGCAGAAGGTCACAGGTGCAAGTCCCAGCTATGGCCCCTGCAGACAATGGCCCTATATTTTACCCTACAGCACACATACACCATAAACATGCGCACTCCCTAGAGCAACGGCCAACAAGGGCACAAACACCCACACCCACAGTCTCCACTATCAAAAGCCTCATGGAGAGTCAGGCTGTTGGGCCCTGCGCAGAGCAGCAGCTACAAATATGAGTATCTGCACACCTTAGCAATGCCTGCACTGTGCTCAGGACTAGTGCGGCGGCCAGGGCTGCCAACCACCTCTATCTTTGCACAATGCTGAAATAGGTGTGGGAGTGTGTGTTTGTCTATCCAGTGTTTTGTGGCTGCCTACACCATATGGAGCCCCCAGTGATTGCACTGTTTCCAGTGTTAGCCTGCCAATGTGCATAATGAGGAGCAAGGTATTGTGGGTATGGCCCAGACACAGCGGTCTGGGCAGGATGCATCTGCACGGACAGGGTGGTCACAGCATGTCATGCTGGGAGGTCACGCTCACCCTGACTGAGCAGTGACCATTGCATGGCCAGGTTCCCATATAGTGCTATACAGTGTTTTTCTCAAGCGATATCTATGAGTCTCTTTTTTTGGGGTCCGATCACTGACATAGCTGCTTGGTGTGTATGCATCCATCCCACTTTTGGGGGCACACAGTTCCTCCAGCATTATGCACTATGTACTAGCTAGCAGACTGTCTGCAGTTAGCATGGGTATGGTTGGAACATCTTGCAGAATGCAGTGGGTGGAGGCTGACTGTGCTCTCTGCTGGTGAATGTCAGATTGTGGTGGGGAGCTGCTGAGCTTTCCAGGCCTTCTGCCAGTGCCCTATGAAATATGTACAGATCTGCATTGACTGCCCTGGAGGGTGCCTATTCCCCAGCAGGACTGGGGTGGTGGTCCCCTCTACTGCCTCCGATGTAGAGTGTGGATCTGTTGGTGGGAGATCCTGTTCCCCACCCTGATCCAGAGAGTGCGACTTGGGTGGTGCTACATAATCTGCTTTTGGGTCTACACAACACCCTTCTCCTATAACATGTGACCATGGGAACCACATAGGTTATGCACTATTCTGGGTACATCATAGTCCACAAGGGCTAGACGTGACTGGGAAATACAGACGGACCCAGGTGTATTATAGGTGTGTCTGTAAGGACTACCTGTCACACACTGGCACTTAAGGGGACCTACAGCACAGCCTATCTCAGCCAAGCCAGGTGCTGCAGACCTGGTACTGGGCGCCCCACCTACCTTCAGGGTAAGCACAGGAACCACACAATGTCACGGTCTGTAACACACATGGTCAGTTCCCCCTACCAGGCCGAGGTGCTGTGGAGGCGCATACCCCGTCTTGTGATCAGATGTAGACTGCTGATCTGCATGTGCAGTGCATCATTGGTATGGGTGAACATACCCTATCCTGGTAACCACAGCAGACAGTTTGTGCGGTGACCTGCCATCTTTGTAGCCAGCCAGCGCTGTGTTAGAAGCTATAGAGATGTAACCCACTGGTTATTACAATGACTGTGGAGGCAGAGGTCATGCATTCAATCCTGCAGTGGTGTTCTTTAATAAGGCTCTCTGAGGGGTTTCCTTTTAATTTACTTCAGTGCTGCCAGCAAAACCACCCTCACAGTGCCATAACCTTAGGGTGCCTTATAAGGCGCCCTATAAAGCACCCTATAGGGCACATTATAAGGTGTCTTGGCAGACAGGGCACTTTATAATATGCACACATTATACGCTGCAACTAGCGCCGGTAACATTAAGACGGTTTAGTAAACATACCCCTAATTATAAAATAACTCCTTCACTATTCTGTTCCCATGCCAGCTGCTCCATGAAGCAGTTATTTATTTCAGCTATGAACTTTACCTCTCTAGCATGCCCTGAAGTGAAGTTTAGGCAATCAATATTGGGATATTTGAAATTATCCATTATTATTGTGTTGCCAAATTTCTTAGCTTCCTTAATTTCTAATAACTTTTCATCATCTGTCTGCTCATTCTGTCCAGGCAGACGGTAGCATATCCCTACCGTTATTTTCTTCCCTTCACACGTGGAATTTTTACCCCTAAAGATTGAATGATGTATTTTGCTGGTTCTCTTTAACATATAGCACCACCCCTCCACCAATTTGATCTATTTCAAGAAATGTGAAATTGAAAGAAACACTTGCAGGCTAACAGTGTTCAGTGCCTTACAAATACCATGGTTCTTTTATGACATGATCATTTATTTTGGATACATTTTTGGGGCCTAGGTTGGTAAACTGGAGATTCAGTCAGGAGACTGTGGTTTTTCTGTCTTTCCTGAATTTTAAGTGATTGTGTATGACAATATTCTCTGATGTCCCATTATCTGACTGATCTGTTGTCTGACTATTCATGACTTGAGGAATGATTTCATTGTTAATGATGACTGTTTTAAAAACATGACTTGGTGGTTTTGATAAGTTGTAGGATTATTTGCAGGGAAATTTGCAAAAGCCATAACCTGGATAAAATCTAATTTCATTGGGTAAATCGCCACCACTTTACTCTGCTAAGAGTGCAATGTGTGTACTTATGGGATCATTAAAAGGAGGCTACCTGGGGGGGGGGGGGGAGTTAGGATAGGAAAAGAAATTACACACAGGACTATTTGCTATAAAACGTTATGTGTTTAGCATGGGTTTTCATGCTCATTAACTGTTAATGCAGAGCTCAAAATAAAGAGTTAATATGCCACATTAAGTTAGTGCGCATTAACAACATTGTTAGATATCTGACAGGGAATTCATATTATAGGGCAGAGAAGGGGCAGTGAGTGTGCCTTGCAGTTAAAGCAGGTGTCATTAATGCACGTTATTGGATAACACGGCAGATAAAAAGGAATAGTTAACCATTAGGCATGTGTATGTCAAAGATTTTCGGGCTCGCTTTTGCTCATCAGAATAAGCCCGTTTGATTAACTTCGGGAACCAAAAAAATTTACATTCATCCCCATTAAAGTCTAAGGAGGAAATTATTTTGTAATGGAACAGGGAGACTTGCCATTTATTTTCAATCAAACTTGCTTGGAACTTGATGGCGTTATCTCTAACTTCACTACAAGCCATCAAAAGTGTCACAAACCCCCAGGGGCACCAGAAGAGGGCAAAGAGTACATATAGTGGTAGGATGAATACCAGAGGCCACCATCAGAAGAGCAAAGTGATATAGTGAGCACAATGAACAACATAAGATAGTGGAAGAAGGCACAACAGCACCACAATTGGTGGAAACACATCAAGGCATGCGAAGAGGTATAAAGAGGATTCCAAACAGTACCCAGATCAGTTGCATACCCCTAAATTATGCCAGGAGAACCAGCATCTTGATCACCTGCAAGACTCTAAGACATGCCAAGGACACTGGAATAGCCCAGCACTCAGATCAGCTGCAAGACCCTAAAACAATAAAGGAGAGTTTACACAACAGCAGATGAGGTAGCATGAGCCAGGCTGCAGGTAAGGGTGAGGACAGCTAAGCTGTGTGGCCCTGGCACTGAGGACTTTGGTCTCATCATAGAAATCTTAATTACAGGGGAAGATCCTCCTGGAGCAGATGAAACATTCATGAACTGCTTAGATGACACACGAAAGGATTTAAATAAGACTCAGAGGATGCATCATGATGAAGTCCCCTAAAGCAGTGGGAGTGGAACTGCAGCTCTGGCAGCAACAGTCCAGAAGAACTGTGGAAAGCCAACACAGCAGCAAGATAGGCTGGAAGACCAAGACTTGTGGCAGAAGACCAATAGATAACAAGTACAGTAATAGAGGATGGTGGATGTGAGGACAGTCTGTCACTCCATGACAGATAGGGTTGATTCAGCTATCATGCTGGCTAGGCGGGTGTCCCCTTCCTCCATCAATGCTCAGTGATCATCCCTCCTGAAAGAAGAGTTACCAGGGTGAAAGAAGCATTCATGGAATGCACTCAAGTTGTTTAGAACAATCTAAGGGTTTCTTAGCCAATGACTTGACAGATAGTTTCTTAGTCGACAAGTACAGTAATGGAGGATGGGGGATGTATGGGCAGTCTGTCACATCATGATAGCTATGGCTGATTCAACTATCCGACTGGCTAGTTGGGTGTCCCTTTCTGACATCAGTGTTCCATGATCATCCATCCTGGTCGAAATCCCGTTTTTTGATTATGGGTATAATAGTAGCTGCACTTCAAATAAGTATAGTAATGGAAATACGAAAAGAACTTTGATAACAGAGCTCAAGGCTCATCAATGATAGCAGGCTGGTCATGTTCCCCAGTGGTGCTCCATTCAGTTTCTTCCAGACTTATGTTGTTAGGAACTGCATGCCAAAGCAGGTAGCAGAACACCTAAAGAGGTATATAATAACAAGCCCATTATGGTGCAAAGCAAGAGGAAGATGAGGAGTGACCTTGAAAAAGCCAAAGCACACTGCTAGTCATGCAACTAGAAGGGTGGCATGAATCACCCAAATCAGCAGGGGAGGTGTGAAGGGCAGCAGCGAGACAAGCTATGAGAGTAGTGCCACCAGAGTGATGCAGGCAACAGCAGCCAAAAGAGGCAAGAGGAAAGGATATCTTTTTTTGTGTTTTATTGTTTCTTTTTATTGTTGTTGTTTTTTGTTTTGCCATGAGGTCCTAAATGGACCCACTGTAAATATGATAGCAGGTGTGCAGGCAGGAGCAGGTTTGTGACTGCTGCAATACAAAGATCAGGACTGGTTGGCAACAAAGGGGCAGACTGTGACAGAAAAGGGCAGGATGGTGAGACTGGCACCAACAGCAGAGGGAGACTTTTTGAGTTCTTTTTGTTATATTTCCTTTGTTTATTTTGTTTTTTCCATTATTTTTTATTATTTTTTTTTTTATTTCTTGCTTTTTTTTTACGTTGTAGCATGGAGGACTGAAAGGTAGCCATTGGAAATGGGCACCATTTCAGAGCGACTGCAGTGTGATCTGTCAAAAACATAGCTAAACAGTGAAGGCAGAGAGTGTGGGCCAAGGGCCCATCAGTACAGCTTTACTCATTCCTTCTCTCAGTTGCATGAAGATGAAAGGAAACCAAGCAAGGAGAGATCTATTTTCAGAAACACTAGCTTTTCAATCATCTCTGATGCTAGCCATGAATGATAGGAAGCCACAATATCCCCTGCCATGGAGAATATATAGCATATTTATTTTAAATTAGTATGTATAATTTTAAGGATATATCTAGGTATACCTACAAACTGTCTTAACTCATTACATTATTATATTTAAAAATGGAGCAGTCCATATTCGGCTCCAAAATACAAGGGACCCGTTACTAAAGAATAATGCGCACTAATAAAATTAGCGTGCATTAAGTGCCATTGTGCCCATAGAAATAAAAAGGCTGTGGGCACTTAACTCACAGTAATTCCATCAATGCACATTAAAATGTTTAGTAAAAGAGCCTCTTTGTAATGCCATCTTTAAGGCCTGGAAAACTGCAGAAAACTCATTCTAGAGCATTTCAATGCACCTTCTTTGTGGAATTGCCTGCCACATGATTCAAGGTTAAATTGTGATTTTGTTAGCTTTCATAAACTATTAAGCGCTAATTTATTTAGATTAGCTTATGGCAATGATATATGATGTTTATCATGTTTTACTATTTATCTGTATGTCTAATAATGATATTTTATAAGTTGTGTATTTTATGATGTATATTGTCTGTACCATCTTGAACTTTGGATTTAGAGGATTATAAATGCTGTAAATAAATAACTATTCATTCACCGGGCACATTGGTTGGAGGACAGCACAGGAAATACTGCACAATCTTGACAATGTCTGGTCAGATTGCAGACTTGTGTGCCCAATATGCCAAGGGCTATGTGTGCATGTTCTCAATGGTCTGTGCAAGGTAGCCCGTCATTGAAATAAGTGCAGGAGTCTGATTTGTGATAAGTTACCTCCTGTTACCTATCCACTCTTCACATTACAACCCTTAACCATGCCCTCATTTGATCTTTAATCCTCCACTTCTATAACACTGTACATAGTTTTTCCCCTGTTTTTCCAAGTTTGTATCCCATGTTTTATTGTAAACCCAATGTAACTGCTACATTGTTGTATGTTCTGTTCCAGTGTAAACCGCACTGATTGTAATAGCGCGGTATATAAGAGATGCAAATAAATAAATAAAAATAAATAAATAAATAAATAAGTTGATCTCTGCTGTTTAGCACTGTAGCTAGGACTGGTCACTAAAGAGTTTCCCTGGCCAGGTCATGGGCCACCACTGGCACGAAAAGCTGGGGAGGGGGAGAGAGGTAGGTGACAGAGCGGTGCTCATGGTATTAGTATTACTTACCAGTGTGCCTACTATTTTCACTGCTGTATCACCATTGCCACTGCTCTCCTCCTTCACCTCTGGTGTTCCCTTTACATCACCATTACAAGCTTTTCCTTCTAGTAAGTCAGCGTGTTGCACTACAGAACAATAGTTACCTTCACCCATGATTCGTAGAAACCAGCTAGCATATGAACGTCCTCCTTCATTAGGGGTTTGCAACCTTTTTTCACTTGACCCTGCAAGTCCACCATCAACAAGACTTGTGCTGTGAATCCCAGTTGCTGCCGAAAACCCCTTAACATTGCCTGTAAAATATTCATTACCCGCACAATATTTGCCCAGTCCTGATGATCCAAGCGCCTGTCAGTGGCAATTTTGGTCTACACTGACATCAGATGCAGGGCCACCTGCTGCTCCCCTCATCTTTCCAGCCTTTCATAAGTGAAATTCCACCTAGTGCTAACATCCTGCTTGAGCCAGCCTTGCAGTATTTCCCTTCTTTTGGCTAAGATATAGGTCCAAGTATTGCTGTCATCCATTACCTGGCTGTACAGCACAGCTTACGGTTAACCTCCTCCTGTTTCTCTCCCATGATATCCACAGCCCGGTCCTGTCTCATCTGGCTGCCACCAGCATTTTGGCTTCCTGCATTTGGTGTGATTTTCCAAGAACTGATGAACAGAAATGGGATCCACCTATCTAGGAAGGGGAGAAGTATCTTCCACAGCAGATTGGTTCATTTCCTTTCTTTAAATTTTCATTTCAGGGAATATCAGGGAAATTTAAAAAAAAAAAACTGCTGGCTTTTTTTTCCCCCTATAGTCAGGGAAAGCTGCAGATAACTCATTCTAGAGCATTTCAAAGCACTTTCTATGTGGAATTGCCTGCAAGACGATTCGAGGTCAAATTGTGATTCTTTAAGTAGTCTTCAACCAATGATCTTTGGAGCATCTGGCAGACATCTTGACAGCTGATGTAAAACCCTCTCGCACCAAGGAGGTTTCTCCAAGGCCATGTACCCATGAGGGAAGGGTTAAGGTGGCCGTTAGAGTTGGCGATTCTTTCATTAGGCAAATAGATGGCTGGGTGGCTGGTGGAATTGAGGATTGTCTGGTAACATACCTGCCTGGTGCGAAGGTAGCAGACTTCATGGGCCACCTAGACAAAGTTTAGTGCGGGGGAGGAGTCTGCTGTCTTCGCACATGCTGGTACCAATAATATAGGAAAAAGTTGGAGAGAGGTTCTGGAAGTCAAATTTAGGATTTTAGGTAGGAAGTTGAAATCCTGAACTTCCAGGGTAGCATTCTCTTAAATATTTCCAGTTCCACGCGCAGGACCCAAAAGGCAGGCAGAGCTCCAGAGTCTCAATGCGTGGATGAAACGGTGCAAGGAAGAAGGTTTTGGATTCATTAGGAACTAGGCAACATTCTGCGGAAGGGGAGGACTTTTACGAAATGATGGGCTCCACATTAACTGGGGTGGAATCAGGTTGCTGGCATTAAACTTTAAAAAGGAGATAGAGCAGCTTTTAAAACAAACTTCAACTAGGCGTCCCTTAAAAAATTACTATCCGAGTGCAAAACCATAGAGCAGAATAATACTTTAAATAAGGCCCTTAGATTGTATGTTCAAATCTTCATGCATTATTTTACCTCTAAAGAGCATCCAGGTTTGAGGAGTAGCCTAGTGGCTAGAGCACTGGCTTGGTAACCTACTAGCATGCCTTGTGCAAGTCACTTAACCCTCCATTGTCTCAGAGGAAAGGCCTGACAATCTACTTCCAGTCACACTGCCAAGAAAACCCAGGAGCTGCTGGATCACCAGGAATGAGCACTGACGCAAAGGCACACATAAAGCAAATGCAAATGTCCACCAGCACGTTTCAATGTCAAAGTGTTTGTGTGCTTTCCCTTTAAAAGTTGATGCAATGATCACAGACAAAAAGTGCCTGATGACTTAGCAACAACATAGGCAAGTTAAAAGTTGTCCTATAGAGGTATAAAATCTTCTAAAATGATAAGCCGTGGCTCCTCAGAATTACCTCTTGCCTGTATCTTTCAAATTCATCTACTAAGTTGTAGAAAAATCCATCAATGAGTTTTGTGTGCTAAATCCTGATGTAATCCACGTTATTTCTGATAACATGCATTATTTTGCCTTCTAACACCTCTGTTTATCTCTTTAAAGTTAGGATTGCTATTTATGCTGATAAAGTTATCTGGGTAGCAGTTGAATATCACCACTGTCTGTTCATTTGACCCTGTCCTGAGAACATCCCTCCTGTCACTACTTAAATAGATATATTTTGGCCATATATCAGCTTGTATAGACAAAATTTATCTGTTTGCAGACCTGGAATTATTTTAAAAAACACCTCTGTGGTTAGCACCGGGTGCTGATTGTATATTTGAATATTGACTGTGGGGACATTTTTGAAGCTCTAGCTAGTTAACAGAGCTGCTAACTGGTTAGCACTGCTAAATATCCCCACTGACCGGCGAAACCGCCCTCACCCCCAGGTAAAAAGGGGCGGACTGTGGGCAGATCAGGGGCAGTGATGCCTGTATCCAGTTAGCAGCAATATTCAGTCACTAATGGGGTCATTCGGAACCACGAATAAGCCGCCTGTACGTGCGGGATCGACGTGTATCTCATGAACACCTCCAAAACTGTATTCCAAATCTTCACGGCTCTGCATGTACACGGCACTTAAATGGGGATCACAGAAAGTGGGTGGGAGGGGGCAGAACAGGGGCATGGCCAGCCATGGAGATGTATGAAGCATATTTTAGTCACACCCATGTACTTCCACAGGCAGCCCGGTGGACCTCCAGGTTAAACCTGCAAAAACTTAGGACTTGGAAATATTTCTGCTCCTCACCCCAATGCAGCCAATATTGGTGAATGATGACCAACCTATGCTGTGCACTGGTGAGACTGCAGTCTGGAAAACCACAGCATGCAGTGAAATGGAACAGAAAGCAGAGGAGAGGGAGGATGTATGTCAAAGCAGCAGAAATAAACACCCCTACAACTGTATGCGGTAGAGCACTGGTGCTCAATCCGGCCATGCTGGCATTTGCTGTGTGAGCTAAAGGGACACAGCTTAAGGTGTCCTACCAATGCTCATGTCCTGGATATGATACTGATGACTGAGTCTTAGGACCCCATGTGAAAATGTAAGCCCAGACATTGGTGCTATATGCAGCACCCAGCCAGCTGGAGTGTTGCACTCCACACAGTGGATATCTACAATATGCTCTATGCAATGTGCACCGACCCCTGGTGCAGATAAGGTCTTACATAACTCCTATTGTAACACTATACTGGAGATATCTTACACTGGTGGCTACCTGGCACATATCTTGTGCACAGGGTCACTGTTGCGGTTATTTACATATGTGGGCCTATAATGTGCAATGTGCATACAAGGTTTGACCCTTGAGACAGATATACTGGAAGGGCTGTTTGGGCCTACTGTGGTTCTGTAACAGATTGAGGTCCACCATTGTGGTTATTGTGTATGTAGGAAGCCAACTAGAAATGTAGTGAGCAGGTATGATGCTGGGTTGGAAGTACTGGTTTCTATGGTTCCCTATCCATCAGCTAAGACATTCAATGCTGGGAATTCTTTTGACAGACGGCTGTCTCTGTGGGGCTGCAAGTGAGAGTGTGTGTATGTGCATGGGAGAGTCTAGATTGCTCATCCACTTATCTGGGGGGGGGGGGGCAGGTATGCCTACCAGGTACCTGAACTATAGGGCTGTCTGCAGCCTCACCAGGTGCCAGTGCATACAGGCAGGAGTGCACAGGACAGTATCTCAATCACTTCCCTGTCACTACTCAGGGGACCTCAGAGGGTGGGCGTGCAACAGTGCAAAGTGCAGTATGCCATTCCCAGGTGCACCAGCATTGGTCTCTACAAATGTGCACATTGGTAGGGAGCACCAATGGTGTCTCTGTGCATGTCTGTGTGGTGCTTGCAATATTGACTGCTGTTATTCCAATAGCCCTTTAGTAAGTAGTGCAGGGGAAGTGTTTGGGTAGTTCCCTATGGGGGGGGGGCTGTTCTGCTGGGATCATGTCCTTACTTAGCATTGTACAGTCATGTTCCTGAGCCGTTCACAACATGCATACCTCGGGAGGGCATCTACTGCCATGTCTGTAGTGCTGCACTGCTTCTTGTGCCAGTAGGTTCACTCTCTATCCATTTTCCTGCTACAGTACTGTACACTGTGAGTGCTTTGCAGTGGTCTAGGCATGCCACGGACTGGTTTCTATTGTCTAACTTGCATCCACCTGTGCGTTTCACCATCTTACATTGTCATTCAGCCTCAGAATAGCTCTGTCCGTTCCCACAGCAGTTTCACAGCTACCCATTTTGAAGGGGGGGGGGGGCATGGCCTTTTATGGATATATCGTGGAGATGGACAGGGTTGCAGATGTACATCTTTTCATAATACGGTGAGTGCGTAGATGTGCAATGCCATTGTCAGCATATACCTGTCTTTATACAATGTAGCACTGTGTGCGGTCTGGGCCTAGAATGATTATGTGGGCGATTCTGGGCACGTGGCTGCATCTATCCCCGCGTGTGCAGAATTGGGCTCTATTTCTGCACATTTCCATTTGGACGTGCCCACTGCCCAGACGTGCATGTTTTTGGAATCGGCCTCTAACTGTATAGCTAAACTGGCTAAAGTTAGGATAACTCTATAGCTGTCTTAAGTTTAGCCAGTTTTCACTATCCGGTTAGCAGCCTAATATTGCTACTAAGCAGAGAGCAACATATGTTAATCACTTTGAATATCGGCCACTATGTGCGCAAAGCTTACAAGTCTATTTGTTAAATGCAAAAATCAGAGAGATGATCCACAGTGGTTTTTGCATAGTTTTGACGTGCATCATTTTTTTTTCTGTGGATGGCTTCCCCTTCCAGAAGCTGCAGGAAATTGGCAGCTTTGTATTAAAGTGTTAAATAAGCTAACTTGCATGCTTACTGATTGCATGTTATGCCATATACCATTGAAATTCATTAACAAGGTCATAAGTCAGAATCTGAAGATTTACTTAGAACATTTGCAACCAGACTGGGCTACAGATCATAGAGAAGTAGGAGGCTTCAAGTATGACATAGTTATCCATAAAAGAAGAAAACAACTTTTATGATCAAAGGATCCAGAGCTACACACCACATGAATTCCAAATGGACTGATTTGTCATTGACACACACATCAACTACAACTCCATGAATCAGAGGCATTAGCAGAATGCCATGGTTTTTGTCTCTGCAGAGATTGCTTCAGTGAACCCAATAACTGCTCGACTGCCGTCGCATCAAGCATGGAACCATCCTCTTACGGCATACTTACTTGACGTTCCTTTTCAGTCACATATATCTAAAGCAGTGATATGGTCATTGAAATCTTGATGACTCAGGTCACTGCACACAAACCCATATTATTATGAAACTGTGTGACCGCAGTGTCTGAATTGACTGTACCACTTGCAGGGAGGGGCTTTGTGCACTGAGACTTCCATGTATATAGTAATGTTTGGAAGCAAATTGTATAACTTAGATCACAGTGTAATTATTTTTGTTGGCAAACACATATTCTCTCTCTGTCTCTTTTTCCTCCTCTCTCTAAACAATATGTCTTGATTATCCTTTCTGGAAAGTCCTACTGCCCAATTCCTGAGTCAATTGCTTGAAAATATTCCACATCATTCTGAAATTATTTGCAGACAATAGAATCTCTTTATAATTATAAGCTTTCAACTGCGCAGTTTTAAAACTGTTAAAGAGATGGCAGCATGCCTTGCAACCAGACTCTCATGGGGCTTCCCAATTTTCTAATGAGAGTGACAACTTTTACTTTATATGCCTGGCAACATCCAAGTCAGTGACGGTATAAAACTGAATGTGCAGATTATCCTCAGTGAATAGGCAAGAGGCACATTTTTCTATAATGAGTCTCCATTGTATGCAAATTAATCTGATACATATTCATTATGGAGAGCCTGTAAACCCAACCTACCATGCGGTTCCCAGGATAGATTTGGGAAAACATTTTACAAAAGTCAGTGTTCAAAAACAGAGCAGCATTACGTGTGAGTGACATGCATGTAGCCCTATTAACATCTGTAAGTGGCAGATTTTGGAAAAACTGCATGTCCGCAGGCACTAAGCTCCAAAACTCAAACTTTTGGCATTTTGAGGTGACTTTGGACACTTGAGGAATATCCCCCACAAGCTCTCTTCCAAAGTTCAGACCAAAAAGAGAAGTTCGCTGACTGTTAAACGTGAAGCAGGTGTAATTGCTGTGAGAGAAATGTTCCTGGATATGCATACAATGCGATTCTAAAAAACAGAATGGGGGGCAGTTTCAGCATCAGCGGCCATTGCTGTTATAGCAGCTGAGAACTAACCAAGCAGGTACACAAGGACTGACGACAATTCTACAGGTGAAGAGTCTTTTTTATTGTGCCCCAACACGTTTCAGCTACAAAGCCTTCCTCAGGGGGTCTTTAAAAAGAGCACACCTTGAATCTGTCACGTGGTACACTAAAAACGTTCAATGCGTACTGCACTGCTATCTGGTTCAACGCGTTGGGCCCCAATAAAAAAGACTCTTCACCTGTAGAATTGTCGTCAGTCCTTGTGTACCTGCTTGGTTAGTTCTCTATCTAGTGTGCAGGTACCTGGTGCTCTCCTTCGGTACTTGTTATAGCAGCTGGCCATCACAAGTTTAAAAGAACCCCAGATATTCAGTGCCAAGCCATATCTGGAAGTGGGCACTGAATATCCGGTTGGCCAAGATTGTTCTTTTACGATCTGGTTAGCAGCGATATTAAGCCACTAACTGGATTGCAAAACTTCCTAAAGTTAGGATTATCTTTCAGCTGATTTAAAACTCTGCTTTGGTAACTTTCCCAGCTCTTGGGAACTGCTGACACCTAATCAGGAGTTAGTGGGTCAGATTAGCCTGTGAATGAACTGAGAGCAGCTGAGGCCTGCATAAAAGGCTTCAGAGCCCTGCCCTGTTGAGGCATTCCTAACAGGGGCTATTTATTTATATCATTTTCGAAATTAAATCAAGAAAGTAAACACTACATTTCTTGAAGAAAAAGAAAGATACATAGAAAACATAGTTATCTCTACAAGCAAAAAAGAAAAAAATCAATGCATATACAAACAAAATATATATATGTATCTTTCACACTAGCCCACTAAACACAAGGGGGAGAAATAAAATAAAACTATCAGCAACCAGTAAAGATAATAGCTGCAGCTGATACGGAGACATCTCTACTATGAGAGCACTGGAGAGGCCCCAATAGAGGACTCCAAACACCTAGCATTAATGAAAGCTGTAAGTTGCGAGGGATCATAAAAAATATAAGAAACGGTATTATATTTTACCAAGCATTTACAAGGATGTTTAAGAAAAAACAATCCCCCCAACTGTAGAATTCCCAGGCAGAGCAGGAGAAACTCCTTATGGCGCCTCAACGTATCCCTAGCTAAATCTGGGTAAACTCTAACCATTAACCCTTTAAATGGCAAATTCCTTTTCCTAAAAAAGAGTTTCAGGAGCCACTCTCTATCAGATAACAATGCAAAAGTAACTAGCAATGTAGAAGAAACTGGAGTTTCCACATCAGATTTTTCCAATACATCCGTTAAATTAAGAGTATTGCCTTGATCCTCATCTTCCCCCACCTTAATCCCTCCTGGAGATAATTTTGCCCTAGGCAAATAATATATCCTGGCCAACGAAGGGATCAAATCAGGGGAAACCCCCAACACCTCAACCAAATATAATCTGAACATTTCTCTAGGAGATACAGACAACAACCTAGGAAAATTAATAAAACGAAGGTTATTTATCCTAGAAAGATTGTCCAAATGTTCCAACTTAACTTCTATAGCAGAGAAATTCTTCCTATAGGCATCCAACTGAGCCTCCAGGACCACCAACCTTTGTTGCAAATTCCTCTGTAACAGGTTGCAATGTTGCGATTTTCTGTTCAAGATGCTCTACAACAGCTAAAGAGTTACTAAGTTTCTGCTCCAACGATGTCACTCGAGGTACCAACACTTCTCCAAGGGAAAGTATCGCCTGCCAAATTGCTTCAAGAGTAAAACTCTCCGGATGCTGAAGAGCAAACACACTTCCCGGATCAGCCACTAACGCCGCAGCTTCCATGCCTGCTAACGTCGCTTGACCTCGTTGCACTGCAGGGACTCTTTGCCCTGCGATTTCCTCCTCAACCAGCACCAGTGATGGCACAGAATTATACTGTCCGAGGACTGCACTCACTTGGTTCCGCCGGCCTTCTACTCCTGACCCAGTCAAGTAAACAGCTTCCTTCAACTTCGGAGGGGGGCTGAGCTCCAGGAACCCCTCGGGGAGGGGCCGGCCACGAATCACCCTCGATGCTGGGCTCTCTGGGGAGAAAGATAGAGCCGAAGCTAGCGCCGAGTCACCCGACTCCGGCGTCACTGCAGATCGGCGTTCTTCCCTAACTCCTGCCACAGCCCGGTTGCCGCGAACAACGAAAGAATCCAATGGACCTGCAGAAACCGGCATAGAGGTAGGAGGCGGTTGAGAGGGCAACCCCCCCCCCCTTCCCTTACGCTTCTTACCCATCAGGGAATGAAGAAAAACGTGGTCAGTCGAAAACGCCAGCTGCAACCATCTTAACTAAGACACACCCCCTAACAGGGGCTATACAGTTCAAACAACGGTAAGAATTTGAGGGTTTATTTTATTTAAATTGCTAGCTCTCTGACTGGGAGCTCTTAAAAGGGGTTTGGTATATTTTTAAAACAAAGTTACATTTTCTTTGGTGCTTTAGTAGAAATATTTTCTGTAGTGGGGTAGGTTTAAAACTCTGCCTTGGTAACTTTCTCAGCTCTTGGGAACTGCTGACACCTAATTAGGTGTTAGTTCCCTCCCTACCCCCCCTCCCCAACTCCCACCCACCCCTAGTGAGCAGTCTTGCCTTATAGGGCACCTCCCCATTTAACAAAACACAGGGACTTGGAACAGCACATTTTGAATGTAATTAAAGAGATTTAACTGTTTTTTCTCTGAAAGGACAGCTGGGAAACTGGCTGTTACTTTGGTAGATCTCTCTCTTTTGCTTTAACAGATACCTAAGCTCCACGAACAGAACAATGGCTGGGAAGAATCGTATCGCTAAAGCTGTTGCCCCGTTACAGCTTCTGCCTTGTAGGGATTATAAGGTTTAGGGATATGTTCCTGGTTCATAATCACTCAATGGCCTTTATTCTGCTCTAATAAAAATATGTCAACCAAACTACTATATTGTGGAAAAAGAAAAAACCCCAGGCCAGCATAAGGATATCATAAGCCTTAGCAGAGTGTATGCCTGGATTGAAGAGTCCATGCAGAGGCTTTGTGCAAAGGGCATGTACACAGGAAACCATGCAAAAAAGTATAAGCTGAGCCGTTAGTCCTGAAGACAGTAGATGGTTTTGACAGTTGGTGAGTATAAGCAAGACAGAGCGGCCTGGGGAATGTTGAAACAGGAACATAGAGGGGACAGAAAGGTCAATGACAGGAAACAGAAGGAGGGAGGAGGGGAGAGGACCCAAAGAGGAATAGATTTGGAAACTGTATGCATACGCGGAAGCAAAAAAAATGTATATATGTAACATGATTATTGTAGTCGGGGGAGGAGGAATTCTGGAGGTGTCTGGTGTCTGATGACTGACAGAAGCTCTCCTCTCCTGCCTGTATTTGTCCATCAGTAATCTAATAAACAGAGATTTTGATTGCACCTGTACTGACTTTTGGATCTGGACTATACAGGAAATTAGTGATAATTAGTAATCGGTCTTTTGTGAGTAACAGGGCCTCACAGCCTCTGTCTAGACAGAGATCCCAATGCCATTTGAAGGACCGGTTCCATGTGCAGGGTGCCTGCATGCTGAAGCTCTGAGGAAACAAGTGGAGGAACTCAGAGAGGAGGTGGCGAGGCTGAGGAGCATTCAAGACAGTGAGAAGTACATTGATGAGATGCTTCATGCAGCAACCAAGCTCTCCAGCAGATGAAAAGATGGGTGCCGACAGAATGACGAAGGTTGGACACAAGTCACCAAGGCCTGCAGAATCACCAATCCAACTTCTCCAGCCTTTGAATAGAGGAACCATTATGCAGCCCTGGAAGTGGAGGAGGTGAAAGCATCCCTAGAAAGGGAAGAACCAGAGCTCAAGTACCCCAAAGTTGCAGAATCAGTGACCACAAGGAAGCGAAGGATAGTGGTGGTTGGTGACTCTCTTCTGAGGGGTACTGAGGCATCCATCTGCCGATCAGACTTGATGTCCAGAGAGGTATGCTGTCTGCCTGGTGTCAAAATCCAAGATATTATGGAGAGTTAGCCGAGACTCATCAAGCCCACTGACTATTACCCAATGTTGCTAATCCATGTCGGAACAAATGATACTGCCAGGTATCCCTCTGAGTGTATCAAAAGTGACTTCATGGCTCTGGGACAGAGGGTGAAGCAGTTAGGTGCACAGGTGGTATTCTCTTCAATCCTCCCTGTTGAGGGTAAAGGCCAAGGTAGAGAGGCTCGCATCCTGGAGATGAATGCATGGCTGCATGGATGGTGTCATCGAGAGCGTTTTCGTTACCTAGACAATGGGATGCTGTTCTAAGGGTTGCAGAGCAGAGATGGCATCCATCTGTCCAAGAAAGGTTGACGCGTCATCAGTAATAGACTGGCTAATCTACTGAAGAGGGCTTTAAACTAGATTCATTGGGGATGGGTGAACAAAGCCCCCAGGTAAGTGAAACATTAAATACCTTTATGGAAATGAGTAACAGGGGTAACATATGGAAAGCAGTGTGTATAAATGCCCGCAGCATGGGAAATAAGACCCCTGATGTTGAAGCTTTGGTGGGAGTGGCCGAATTGGATTTAGTGGCAGTTACGGAAACATGGTTCACAGAAAACCATGACTGGGATGTAACTATACCTGGCTATACTTTATTCAGAAAGGACAGGGTAGGAAGAAGGGGAGGAGGAGTGGCACTATATGTAAAAAATACTATTAAAGTTTTGGAATTACGGAGCTTAAAAGAGAGAGAGGAGGTATTGTGGGTTAAACTAGAAAGAGAGAAAGAGAAATCTATTTGCATTGGCGTGATACACAGACTTCCCTCAGAAGAGGATGAGGTGGAGAGAGAGTTAATTGAAGACATACGCAGCATTGCTAGGAAAGGGGAAGTGCTAATGATAGGGGATTTCAATATGCCAGATGTTGATTGGTACATTCCTGCTGCAGTATCATCTAGAAGTAAAGAGATCCTGGATTCTCTACAGGGAGAACTATTCAGGCAATTGGTAACAGACCCCACATGTGAAGGGGCCATACTGGACTTGGTGCTTACCAATGGTGAAAGTGTTTCTGATGTTATAGTGGGAGATCATTTTGCATCCAGTGATCACCAGATGGTCTGGTTCAGTATTAGGACTAGGGCTGTTAGAATCCATTCAAAGGTGAGAGTCTTAGACTTTAGGAAGACTAACTTTGCCAACCTGGACCAATACCTCAGGGAGTCATTAGCGGGATGGGAAGAGCTGGGGGATGTAGAAAAACAGTGGGCAAAACTGAAAGGGGATATTTTAAGGGCAACCAACCTTTTTGTTAAAATGGTAAATAAAGGTAAAAGGAAAAGGAGACCGCTATGGCTTTCGAAAGAAGTAGCTGAAAAGGTGAAGAAAAAGAGAGAGGCTCTCATGAAATACAAGAGATCACAGAGAGAGGAAGACAGGCATCTATATTTGGAAAAACTTAGAGAAGCTAGCAAAGTAGTCAGGAAAGCAAACATTCAAAACAAGGAGGAAATAGCCAATGCAATAAAATGGCATAAGACATTTTTCAGATATGTTAGTGACAAGAGAAGGGCAAAAGTGGTATTGTCAGACTCAAGGGTGAAGGGGCGGAATATGTAGAAGCTGATGAGGATAAAGCGGAATTGCTTAACAAATATTTCTATTCTGTGTTCACAGATGAAGAACCAGGAGCAGGACCTCAGAAAACACTGACAAACAGGAACAGAAGCAAGGGACATCTTGAACAATTTTCAGAAGACTGTGTTCATGAGAAACTAGCTCAACTTAAAGTAGACAAAGCGATGGGACCGGATGGGATACACCCTAGAATACTGAGGGAACTTGGGGACGTTCTAGCAGCTCCACTGACTGATCTTTCCAATTCCTCGTTGGAGTCAGGAGTGGTGCCAAAGGACTGGAGAGATACTCATGTGGTGCCTTTACACAAAAGCGGAAGTAAGGATGTGGTTCAAAACTACAGGCCGGTTAGTTTAACTTTGGTGGTGAGTAAATTATTGGAAACGCTGCTGAAAGAGAAAATAATGAGGTTTCTGGAGTTCAGTGGATTACAGGATCCGAGGCAGCATGGATTCAGCAGAGGCAGGTCTTGTCAGACAAATCTGATTGATTTCTTTGACTGGGTGACCAGGGAGTTGGACCGAGGGAGAGCTCTAGATGTGGTGTACTTTGATTTCAGTAAAGCCTTTGACACTGTTCCTCACAGGTGACTTATAAACAAACTGAGCACCCTAGGGATGGACCCTAAAGTTACTGTTTGGGTTATAAATTGGTTGGGTGGGAGGCGACAAAGGGTACAGGTAAATGGAGCTCACTCTGAGGAGAAGGATGTTACCAGTGGTGTGCCCCAGGGATCTGTCCTTGCACTGATTCTTTTTAACATCTTTGTTAGTGATATAGTGGAAAGCCTGTCAGGTAAGATTTGCCTCTTTGCGGATGATACCAAAATCTGCAATAGAGTAGACACCCAGGAAGGTGTAGATAACAAGAGGAGGAATCTAGCTAAGCTTGAAGAATGGTCTAGAATTTGGCAGCTGGGATTTAATGTTAAAAAATGTAAGGTCATGCATTTGGGCTGCAGCAATCCAAGGGAGCAATATAGTATAGGGGCTGAAGTACTTTTGTCCACTAAAGAAGAGCGGGACCTAGGCGTGGTTGTGTCTCATGATCTTAAAGTAGCTAAACAGGTAGAAAAGGTGACGGCAAAAGCTAGAAGGATGCTTGGGTGCATACGGAGAGGAATGGCTAGCAGAAAAAAGGAGGTGATAGTGCCTCTGTATAAGTCTTTGATGCGACCTCATTTGGAGTATAGTGTGCAATTCTGAAGACCGCACCTTCAAAAGGATATAAACAGAATGGAGTCAGTACAGAGGATGGCTTCTAAAATGGTTAGTGGTCTTCATTATAAAGCAGATGAGGACAGACTTAAGGATCTTAATTTGTACACCTTAGAGGAAAGGCGAGATAGAGGTGATATGATTGAGATTTTTAAATACCTTCATGGCATAAATGTACAGGAGGAGAGCCTCTTTCAATTGAAAGCAAGTTCTGCTATGAGGGGACATGGGATGAGGGTGAAAAGGGATAGATTCAGGAGTGATATGCGAAAATATTTCTTTACGGAAAGAGTGGTGGCTCCGTGGAATAGTCTCCCAGTGGAGGTGGTAGAGATGAGGACAGTATCTGAATTCAAGCATGGGACAAACACAGAGGATCTCTAAAGGAAAAAAGGGGACTGTTGTAGTTGTTGATATGGAAGGACAGACTAGATAGGCCATGTGGTCTTTTTCTGTCGTCATATTTCTATGTTTCTATGTTTCTAGTGACTAAGGGGTATGTTTACTAAAGGGCGATATTTGCGCTGCTGTCACGTTATCAGGCAAGAAGGCACATTATCACGTGATAATGGAGCTTTACCGGGTGATAAGGTACCTTAGCGCACGATAACGCGCGCAGCGGCGCAAACGAGCGCTGAAGGCAGAGAAAGGCTCCCGGAGGGCGGAGGAAGGCTCCCCAGGGGCGGAGAAAGAGGGTCAATGGGTGGAGAGTGGGAGAGAAGAGGCTCCCTTCACACTAATGCTGTGGAATCCGCGGCTGAAAACTAACGCCAGTGAAACCCTGGCGTTAGAGCAGATTTAAAGGGAAGGGAAACCATTTCCGTCAGCAATGTACAGCAAAGCCAGGGAAACCTAAAAAAAGTGATAAGTGTGATACAAGTGCACGGAACAAAAGGGCAAATAAACACTGAAAATGACCTCAACAAAATGTAAAAAAAAACATAACCAAGCTGGGCAATAGTGAGTTTGCTTTTCTCTGACCAGAGAAGGGCTGTACTTTTACAGAGCTCTGCTAGTGAGGGGATATTTGCCTCCTGGGACATCTTACTGTGAGTTCTAGCTGTTTATTTAATTATTTACTGTTTGTCTAACTGTTTGTTTAATTATTTATTGTTTGTTTTAGTGGTGTGCTAGTTCAGCCTTCTCAGCTGTACTTACCTTGCCTCTCTCAACTAACTGGGCTTTGTGTGGTAGCCATTTTGAATTAAATCTCTCTCCCCAGAACCTGCTGTTTGTTAAACTTTTTTCCTGTCCTTGCCTGCCTGAGTGACTCCTCCCCCTCCCCCTGAGGTATTGTGTAGCCTTCTTCCTGTTTTCTCCACGTGTGCATAGTCTGTTTTAGTTTGCTTTTCTCTGACCAGAGAAGGGCTGTACTTTTACAGAGCTCTGCTAGTGAGGGGATATTTGCCTCCTGGGACATCTTACTGTGAGTTCTAGCTGTTTATTTAATTATTTACTGTTTGTCTAACTGTTTGTTTAATTATTTATTGTTTGTTTTAGTGGTGTGCTAGTTCAGCCTTCTCAGCTGTACTTACCTTGCCTCTCTCAACTAACTGGGCTTTGTGTGGTACCCCCATCCCCCTGCTGAGGGTTGACAGGGTACCTTGTAACTGCCCTCTTTAATAGGACTTATCTCCCTCCCTCCCTCCCCAGCACCCACCCACCCCTGGGGTAATTGTAGTTTTATAGGTACTTGCACATCTTAGAGGAAAGGGGCTGCTCTCAGGTGCAGCTCTTAATCCAAATCAGTCATACACAGAGGACCTGAGATTAATTAAGCTTCAGGTACACAGGGTGTATTAGGGGTATTAGATACACTTTTATTAGTATAAGCATCTACACCAATCCTTATTATATAACGAATTTAAAAGACCTAAACACAAGCTTTAAACTAAGATGCAGACAGAGGTCCAGCAACGAGATGGGGGTTCTCCAGTCTTTTGCATTGAGTGTCACATGTATGATTTTCTCCCAGTTGGTGAGAGGTCCTACATATGCACTAAGTGCAGGGAGCTCTTTGCTCTCAGGGAACGAGTCCATTCTCTAGAGGCTAGAGTAGCAGACCTGGAAGACATAAGAAAGACAGAGAAGTACATGGACGAGACCTACAGGGATATAGTCCTGAAGTCCCACCTCCAGTCTGGCAGCATCCCTGTTGCCATGGAGGAGAGAGGTCGCGTGACAGGAGAGCATCACCCTGGTGTGGCAGGAAGTGATCCTGTAACTAGGACCTGTCCTCCAGGTGATGTAAAACCCTCTCGCACCGAGGACGTTTCTCCAGGGCCATGTCCCCATGAGGGGAGGGTCAGGACAGCTGTTATAGTTGGTGATTCAATCATTAGGAATGTAGATAGCTGGGTGGCTGGTGGACGTGAGGATCGCCTGGTAACATGCCTGCCTGGTGCGAAGGTAGCAGATCTCACATACCGCCTAGATAGGATCATAGATAGTGCTGGGGGGGAGTCTGCTGTCTTGGTACCAATGACATAGGAAAATGTGGTAGGGAAGTTCTGGAGGCTAAATTTAAGCTTTTAGGTAGGAAGTTGAAATCCAGAACTTCCAGGATAGCGTTCTCCGAAATGCTTCCTGTTCCACGTGCAGGACCCAAAAGACAGGCAGAGCTCCGGAGTCTCAATGCGTGGATGAGACAATGGTGCAAGGATGAGGGTTTTGGATTTGTTAGGAACTGGGGAACATTCTGGGGAAAGGGGGGGCTCTTCCGAAGGGATGGGCTTCACCTTAATCAGGATGGGACCAGACTGCTGGCATTAACCTTTAAAAAAGAGATAGAGAAGCTTTTAAACTAGAAAATAGGGGAAAGCCGACAGTCACCCAGGAGCGCATGGTTCGGACAAAGGTATCCTTGAAGGATACTACCAAAAACAGTGAGGTTCCAAAAGGGAGTATAGTAGCCCAAATGCCCTTGAGTAAGGAGCAGACAGAGCATAAAGATTCCCAATTACCCATGCCTACCAATAGCCAGATTAATATTAATAAAATTAATAAAATACAGTCACTAAAATGCTTGTATGCCAATGCTAGAAGTCTAAACAATAAGATGGGAGAATTAGAATATATAGCACTAAAAGAGAGGTTAGATATGATTGTACTCTCAGAGACATGGTGGAAGGAGGATAACCAGTGGGACACTGTGATACCTGGATACAAACTATATCGTAATGATAGAGCTGAACAAATTGGTGGAGGGGTTGCGCTCTATGTTAAAGAGGGCATTGAGTCAGAAAGGATTAAAGGTTTGCAGGGAACACAATTTGCTGTAGAATCTCTATGGATTGAAATTCCATTTATGAAAGGGAAGGTGATGGCAGTGGGAGTATACTATCGACCGCCTGGCCAGAATGAACAAATGGATGATGAAATGCTCAAAGAAATCAAGGAAGCTAACAAAAGCCACAACAGAGTAGTAATAATGGGTGATTTCAATTACCCCAGTATCGACTGGGACAGTCTCACAGCAGGACAAGCTAAAAAGATAAAGTTTCTAGATGAAATAAATGACTGCTTCTTGGAGCAGCTGATTCATGAACCGACCAGAGGGGAAGCCATACTGGACCTAGTCCTTAGTGGAACGCCAGATCTGGTGCAAGAAATAAGGGTGTTGGGACCACTTGGCAATAGTGATCATAGTATGATCATGTTTGATTTAATCAGTGGAGGACAGATAGTAAAGGAATCCACAGTACTACCTTTTAACTTTCAAAAGGGAGACTATGATAGAATGAGGAATATAGTTCGGAAAAAACTAAAAGGAGCGGTTCCAAAGGTTAAAGACTTACAGCAAGCTTGGGTGTTATTTAAAAATACTATCCTCGAAGCCCAGACCAGCTGTATTCCACGCATTAAGAAAAGTGGAAGAAAGTCCAAAAAACTGCCAGCATGGTTTAAAGGTGAGGTCAGAGAGGCTGTTGCTGCCAAAAGAGCAACCTTCAGGACATGGAAAAAAAGAGCCAAATGATGAAAACTGGAAACAACACAAGCACTGGCAAGTTAAATGCAAAGCATTGATAAGGCAGGCAAAGCGGGAATTTGAGAAGAAACTTGCTACGGAAGCAAAAACACGAAATAAAGACTTTTTCAAGTACATTCGTAGCAAAAGGCCTGTGAGAGAGTCAATTGGACCATTAGATGATAGAGGGGTAAAAGGGGCAGTAAGAGGGGACAAGGCTATAGCAGAGAGACTGAATGAATTCTTTGCTTCGGTCTTTACTGAGGAAGATGTAGGGATGTTACCCAAGACTGAAGTGGTATTTAAAGGTGATACTGCAGAGGAATTGAGAGAAATATCGCTACACTGGGAAGATATATTGCAACTAATTGATAAACTGAATAGTAACAAATCACCTGGACCGGATGGTATACATCCCAGAGTGTTGAAAGAACTGAAATATGAGATTGCAGACCTGCTATTGGTAATCTGTGAACTTTCATTAAAATCATCTGTAATACCTGAAGATTGGAGGGTCGCCAACGTAACACCAATTTTTAAAAAGGGTTCCAGGGGTGACCCGGGAAATTACAGACCAGTGAGCCTGACGTCAGTACCAGGGAAAATGGTAGAAACCATCATAAAGAACAAAATTACACAGCATGTAGATAGTCATGGCCTAATGGGAGACAGCCAACATGGCTTTAGACAAGGAAGATCTTGTCTTAATAATCTGATCTGTTTTTTTGAAGGTGTGCATAAACAGGTAGACAAAGGTGAGTCGGTTGATATAGTGTATCTGGACTTTCAGAAAGCTTTTGACAAGGTCCCCCATCAGAGACTTTTGGCAAAGCTAAAAAGTCATGGGATAGGTGGCAGTGTACTATTGTGGATCGGGAACTGGTTAAAAGATAGAAAGCAGAGGGTAGGGCTAAATGGCCAATATTCCCAATGGAAAAAGGTGAATAGTGGAGTACCCCAGGGATCTGTACTGGGTCCCCTACTTTTTGACATATTCATAAATGACCTGGAAAAAGGAATAACTAGTGAGGTTATCAAATTTGCAGATGACACAAAACTGTTTAAAGTTGTTAAAACCCAAGAGGATTGTGGAAAACTGCAGGAGGATCTGGATAAATTGGAAGACTGGGCATCCAAATGGCAGATGAAATTTAATGTGGACAAGTGCAAAGTTATGCACCTAGGAAAGAACAACCCACACTATAGTTACACGATGCAAGGCTCCACATTAGAAACCACCACCCAGGAAAAAGATTTAGGAGTCATCGTGGATAACATGTTAAAACCCTCCGCCCAGTGTGCAGCGGCGGCCAAGAAAGCAAATAGAATGCTAGGTATCATAAGGAAAGGGATGGAGAATAAAACAAAGGATATTATAATGCCTCTGTATCGCTCCATGGTACGACCGCACCTTGAATATTGTGTGCAATTCTGGTCACCGTATCTTAAAAAGGACATAGAGTTATTAGAAAAAGTACAGAGAAGAGCCACCAAATTGGTGAAGGGGATGGAAGGCTACTCCTATGAAGAGCGGCTAAAAAGGTTAGGGCTCTTTAACCTGGAAAAGAGACGGCTGAGGGGAGATATGATAGAGGTCTATAAATTAATGAATGGAGTGGAACGGATAAACGTGGATCAATTGTTTACGCTATCAGAATATAGAAGGACTAGGGGACATGTAATGAAGCTACAGGGTAAACTATTTAAGACAAATAAGAGAAAATATTTCTTCACTCAACGTGTAATCAAACTCTGGAATCTGTTACCGGAGGATGTAGTAAGGGCTGTTAGTATAGCTGGGTTTAAAAAAGGTTTGGACAAGTTCCTGGAGGAAAGGTCCATAAACCACTATTAAAAAGGGACCCAGGATATCAATGCTTGACCTAGTACAAGCACTGCAGAACCTGTGTCTTTTGGGGAAACTGTTAGGTACGTATGACCTAGATTGGCCACTGTTGGAAACAGGATACTGGGCTTGATGGACCTCGGTCTGACCCAGTATGGCATTTCTTATGTTCTTATGTTCTTATGATATTAATGGGACACATCAAAAAACACTACCGAGAAAGTTCCAAAAAAAAGATATTAATTTTGGAAGGGTCTATGCTCTGTCCCCATACAAGGTGAATGATCCCACAGTGAAATAGCGCTGATCAGGGTTTTCCCTTTATATTGGACAGGTTTCCTATGGCATGCACATGTCCTGCAACAGCAGGGTGGGCATGTCGGAACGGGCAACTGAACAGATGCTGGAAAAGGGGATACAGAGGGCTGCAGGCGGCACATGCTGTGGTGCAGCTGGGCCACAGTGCAGACTTGGGTGATGCCTAGGTTGCCCATAGGAATGCGTAAATTGTAGAGCCGCCAGACAGCAACTGATGAGGGCCCAACATGGGCACGAGTGTGTTTCCCACAGTGTCACAGGGGATAGTACCCTGCAGGTACCCCCAAGGGCACAGAACATTGGCAGGCGGTGCTGGGGGGAAGCGTGGATGTCTATGCAGGCACCCCTATCCCAGAACCCATACCATAGGCAGCCGCCTACCAGCACAATGGATGGCCTGAGACTGCGCACCACCAGCAGAAGAGCATGTCAGCATGACGACAGAGGGGTACTGGTGGTGGAGGGGGCAGTAGCAGCTGTCCACAGCAGACCATGGCCTAGCCCTGTTTAGGTGGGTGCCATGCACTGCAGCAGACAGGTCCTGTCTGACAAACAGTCATGGTGTCCCCAGGGCATGAACTGTTTCTGTGGCTACAGTGGGTTGCAGTATGCACCACCAGTAAGTTTAGGAGCAGAAGGTCACAGGTTCAAGCCCCAGCTGTGGCTCCCACCAACCCACTCCCCATATTTTACCCAGTACTAAACCATGGTACCACATATACGCAGACGATATAATGATGTACATTCCATTCACGATCCCTACACTTCCACTGCAATTATTAACTGACTGCTTCAATGAATTAACAACTTGGATAGACGACCACAATCTTCATATCAACCATTCCAAAACAGACATATTAATTGTAACAAAAAACCAATCGTACATCCCCCCAACACACATCACACTTCAGAAACACAATATTAACATAAAAAAACGAAATAAAATACCTAACAGAACATGAACCAAACGCTCTGCACACCCAAAGTCATGATCCCAATATGTAACCGGAACTGTAAATTAGCCACAGATAAAATTCTGTTTGTATATAATTTATATATAGTTTCCCCTGTTATCTCCAGGTTACTGACCCTGTTATAATGTAAGCAAAGGATTGTTCCAATGCAAAAAATTTTGTTAACTGTTGTCACCCCTTTGCTGTGCAGCGCCTCCTGATGGTCACAGTTGGTACTGCACCCGGGTGTAAACTACTGGCCTATTCAATACTTATAGTCCTTGCCAGTATGTAAAGAAGTTGTGACACCGAAATCGGTTTAACTGGGTTTTATTCCCCGTCCCGTAGGATTCTTTTCCAAAAGTATAACAGTCAAATAAACATAACCCTTCTCGGGTAAACAAAAGAACTATAACAAAAATAGCTTTACCTTTCAGCAAACAAAAATAGGAATGAAACAGAAATACAGCTTGTCAGCTTTCCAGATGAAGGCTTCTCAGGAATAGTTCAGCCTTCTATCTGAGAGACGCTATATGGTCAGCTATTATAAAACTACAGTCCATTTGTTCAACAGGCAATTCAGCGTTGTCCTCAATTTTATAAGGCTCACATTGCATGGGAACACTGTCAGATACAGAGGTTTCGTTACTTCTCTTCTGAGGTAACTTGCTTAACAAACTTTCCAGCTTGTGACGTACTTGTCTTTCTATAGCAGGTATCTGTTTGGCTTTACCGTATTCTCTTGAGTTGCTTAGCCAGGAGCCTTTCCTCTGCCTCTGGTAATTAGGCAGAGTAAAGCAGTCAGCTGCCCAGCTATCAGAGAGTGGAACCTTTGCACGGGGTTTTGTTTTAACAGGAGCTTTGTAAACAGCTGTTGTCTCCAACGGCAGTTTCTGTGAAGGCTTGTGCCAACTATATTCCTCTGAAGGATTCTCTCCCAAAGGTAACAAGCTTTGTTCCCTATTCTGTTTGTAACCCAGATTCTGGAGCTTTCCTGCTTTCCTTAAATTAGCATTATAAGGCTTTTGTCTTTCATACAAATGCCTCTCAGAGATCAGCTTAGCATTTCTCCTATCTGGTTCAGAATAGCTTTTCCTAGCTTGTTGCTTGTGTCTTAAGGCATAGCTTCTACCAAGGCTGCTGCATACACTGTCCCTGTCTGAATTCAGCTGCTCACTTATTTCACTTAAATGTTCATCAGACTCACTCAGACTTTCATTCAGCCAGTGCCTGCCTTGCTGTGGAGACCTGGGATATCTGTATCCTTCCCAGTCTGGATATCTCCTTCGTCTCTGAGGTTCCTCAGCTCCTCTCCTAGCTCCTTCGGCTCTCTCTGCCTTCCCTCGTAGCTCCTCTTGTGAGCTGTGCTGATTATTTACGTAATCCCCAGCTGCACCACACCCTAGCCTATTGGGGTCAGGTGGGACCTTCCTTGCTTCCCTACTGGCTGGGTGATAATTCCTGGCTTGTGACCTCATTCCCTTATACTCCTTCTGATACCCTTGTGTCATGTGCTCTCTCCCTACGTCAGTGTTTACTTGAGGAGTAGTGTTTTTTAGCACCACAGGGGGCTCTAGAGAGTCTGCTCTGTGACATATTCCCCCCCTTAAAATCTTACGTGTTGCCGCCACACTACACGGACAGCACGTAAGCATACTCCTGGTGCTCCTACCGTACTCCTTATGCACTAGATTGACCTGAGCCTCTCTCTCCTTCCAGGGCTTCAACACATTGAGATGGTAGACCTGTCTACGTCCTCTATCATTCTCTATAAGGTACGAGACATGTCCCACTCTTTTGATTACTGTCGCTGGCCCTTTCCAATGGGACTCAAATTTTGGACCTGGATCCGCTACCTGGATCAGGACCTTACTCCCTATTTCCAAATGTCTAGGTTGTGTACCTTTATCATAATGCTGTTTTTGACGCTGTTGGCTCATCTTGAGATTATCTATGGAAACCTTAGATGTCTTTTCTAAGCGTGTTCGTAGGTTGGTCAAAAACTGGGGTACGCCTACCTCTGGCACCTCGGGTTCCACCCATTCCTCATGTAAGATGTCCAATACACCTCTCGGGGCCCAGCCAAACAGTAACTCAAATGGGGACACCCCTAAGGATGACTGGATTCGCTCCCTACAGGTGTACAAAACGAATGGGAGCAACGTGTCCCACTCGGCCATTTCATTTTTCTTTAAACCTCTCCGTAAGAGGTGTTTAATCGACTGATTTGTTCGCTCAACTAAACCGTTTGACTGGGGATGGTATGCCGCAGTCTTTAGATGGCGAATGCCAAATGCCTCCCAGACTTTTGCTAAATGCTGTGAGACAAAGTTACTCCCCTGGTCTGTTAAAATCTCCTGGGGAAACCCCACCTCACAAAATAATTTTACAAGTTCTTGGGCTATCACTTTGGCAGAAATATTCCGTAGGGGAATCGCCCACGGAAAACGTGTCGCATGGTCCACGATTACCAGCATATACTGATAGCCACGGGTGTTCTTATCAAAGGACCCACTATATCTATTCCCAAGCGTCTAATGGGTGTTGAGATGGTGGGCAAGGGTATCATAGGTACCGCCTTTGGGCGCGCTATGGAAACCCTCTGGCAAGCTGGACAGGAGTCACAATATTTTTTTGTTTCCTTATAAACGCCAGGCCAATAAAACCTGGCCAGGATTTGATCAAGTGTTCCTGAACACCTTTGTGGCCCCCTATAGGGTGGTCGTGTGCTAGCCGTAACACGACAGCCTTAAATGTCACTGGCACCACCACTTGCTTCCTAACCGCCCCGGTATATGGTTCTACACTTTCCCGGTATAATATGTCTTTATCAATTAAGAACCTGGGGAGTGTGAGCCGAACTTCTTGTGCCCACTCGAACGCTCTTTTTAGCCCAGGGTCCGCTCGTTGTTCCATTGGGAACGAAGGGAACTTTTTCACTAGGGCTTCTGGCACCCACGGTAGCCCTTCTCCCGCTTCTAACTCTGCTCTTCCTTGCGCCCTTTTCCCTCTCTCTTGGCGCTTCTTATTCTTGGGTTTCTTCTCCTCTTTATTAGGGGCCTGTACTAACTCATCGTGATCAGGAAGTACCTTAGTCTCCTCCTCCTTACTTGGGGCTTGAACTACCTCATCAGGGTTAGGAATTACATTAATTCCTCTCTCCTCTTCCTTTTCCTCGAGCTTCGCCTCATCATTTTTCTTTTCTGGTTCCTCTGTTCTTTTAGCAGATGGGACCTGAGTTTCAGAGGTACTAGCCTGTGATCTGGTCAGAACAAAACCTGACTTTGTATCTGCACCTTGCACTAACCCTCTCCTAAATGATGGCCAATCATGCCCTAGGATAAGGTCTCGGGATAGCCCAGGAACTATGGCTACTTGAATTTCACGTTCTATGCCCATCCCCTTAACCCTTATCTTATGCAGGGGATATGGAACCTGGGTTCCATGCACACACTGTATTTGTACCTGTCTATTTTCTGGCTTTGAGGCAGCCGAACGAGCTTGCTCCAGGATCTCCCATAATTTTAGAGAGATCATGCTCTGTTCCGCGCCTGAGTCCATTAAAGCCAGGACATTCCTTCCCTCTACTAAAACTTGGAGAAAAATCCCTTTTGTGCCTTGACCTTTAACCCCAACCATAAAGACTAACTTTACTTTGCAATTTTTCTTATAGTGGCCTATTTTACCACATTTATAACATCCCACATTCTTAGCCACAGCCTCACCAATATTATCATGCACACTTCTTTTACCCATAGCATTCCTGTCCCCTTTTCTCATGCCACCTGGACTTTCTTGTCCATTTATTTTTAACCCGCCAGTCTTTAAGGCATCAGCCCCCCTGGCTTCCAAATAAGCTTCTGCCATGTTTGCAGCCTCCTCAGGATCATGGCAGTCCTGCAACATGAGAAAAGTTCTCCAATCATCAGATACTGAATGCATGAATTGTTCCATTATAATATCCTTCATAACAGAATCTATGGACCTCCCTTCAGGGTTAAGCCACTTATACGCGAGACCTCTTAACCTTTGATACAAGGCTCGGGGAGTCTCCTTGGTTGTATGCGTGCCTCCCTAAATTGGTGCTTATACTGTCTGGGTGTAAAACCCAGCCTATCTTTTATGGCCTTCTTAATCTCTGTATAATCCGTAACTAAATCAGCAGGCATCCCTCTAAAGGCTGACAGAGCATCTCCGGTCAAAGTTAAGGTAAATTGCCTGGCCCAGAGCTCTGGCGGCCATTTGAGGGTGGCTGCCATCCTCTCAAACGATTCAATATGATCATCAATGTCATCATACTGTGTTAACTGTCTTACAGAAAAATTAGAAGCATGGTTCATGGCTACTTGCGTCAGTATTGGCACAGTCATTGCCTCATTGTCCTGAGGTTTGGTAACCAGAGCCTTCAATGCTTCCACCAACGGTTGCTGTTGCTCCTGCATAGCGTCCATATACTGTTTCTGCACTTGTTGCATAAGCTTGGCTTGTTCGTTCCACTGCGTTTGCATCCACGCCTGAACATCACGTACATCCATTCTTCCTGTCATTTGAGGACCTGCGAGAAAAAAAAAAAGAGAAAAACACACCAAGTGCGGCACCTTTTTTTTTTTTTTTTTTTTTTAAATTCCCACTTAGGAACAGTGCCCTCTTTCTCACTTATCTATCTACAGTTTCTCCCAGGTGACTGTTACCTGAGTTTTGTGTAGATTCCAGCGTGTGAGAAAGCTTTTCTTTTCCTTCCTTTTCTGGCCGACCTGCCAGCGAAAAATCCTCCCTCAGCAAGTACTTCCGGGTGAGTCGTCTCTTCCAGCACTGCTCAGCACTTGTCTTTTCCAGAGGAAGTCACGTGGTATCAAAATCCTCAAACACTACGCCATTATGTCACCCCTTTGCTGTGCAGCGCCTCCTGATGGTCACAGTTGGTACTGCACCCGGGTGTAAACTACTGGCCTATTCAATACTTATAGTCCTTGCCAGTATGTAAAGAAGTTGTGACACCGAAATCGGTTTAACTGGGTTTTATTCCCCGTCCCGTAGGATTCTTTTCCAAAAGTATAACAGTCAAATAAACATAACCCTTCTCGGGTAAACAAAAGAACTATAACAAAAATAGCTTTACCTTTCAGCAAACAAAAATAGGAATGAAACAGAAATACAGCTTGTCAGCTTTCCAGATGAAGGCTTCTCAGGAATAGTTCAGCCTTCTATCTGAGAGACGCTATATGGTCAGCTATTATAAAACTACAGTCCATTTGTTCAACAGGCAATTCAGCGTTGTCCTCAATTTTATAAGGCTCACATTGCATGGGAACACTGTCAGATACAGAGGTTTCGTTACTTCTCTTCTGAGGTAACTTGCTTAACAAACTTTCCAGCTTGTGACGTACTTGTCTTTCTATAGCAGGTATCTGTTTGGCTTTACCGTATTCTCTTGAGTTGCTTAGCCAGGAGCCTTTCCTCTGCCTCTGGTAATTAGGCAGAGTAAAGCAGTCAGCTGCCCAGCTATCAGAGAGTGGAACCTTTGCACGGGGTTTTGTTTTAACAGGAGCTTTGTAAACAGCTGTTGTCTCCAACGGCAGTTTCTGTGAAGGCTTGTGCCAACTATATTCCTCTGAAGGATTCTCTCCCAAAGGTAACAAGCTTTGTTCCCTATTCTGTTTGTAACCCAGATTCTGGAGCTTTCCTGCTTTCCTTAAATTAGCATTATAAGGCTTTTGTCTTTCATACAAATGCCTCTCAGAGATCAGCTTAGCATTTCTCCTATCTGGTTCAGAATAGCTTTTCCTAGCTTGTTGCTTGTGTCTTAAGGCATAGCTTCTACCAAGGCTGCTGCATACACTGTCCCTGTCTGAATTCAGCTGCTCACTTATTTCACTTAAATGTTCATCAGACTCACTCAGACTTTCATTCAGCCAGTGCCTGCCTTGCTGTGGAGACCTGGGATATCTGTATCCTTCCCAGTCTGGATATCTCCTTCGTCTCTGAGGTTCCTCAGCTCCTCTCCTAGCTCCTTCGGCTCTCTCTGCCTTCCCTCGTAGCTCCTCTTGTGAGCTGTGCTGATTATTTACGTAATCCCCAGCTGCACCACACCCTAGCCTATTGGGGTCAGGTGGGACCTTCCTTGCTTCCCTACTGGCTGGGTGATAATTCCTGGCTTGTGACCTCATTCCCTTATACTCCTTCTGATACCCTTGTGTCATGTGCTCTCTCCCTACGTCAGTGTTTACTTGAGGAGTAGTGTTTTTTAGCACCACAGGGGGCTCTAGAGAGTCTGCTCTGTGACACTGTAAACCGCGCTGGTACCAAAGAGTGCAGTATATAAGAACTGTAAATAAATAAAATAAATAAATAAATAGGTGTGACCTTAGCATGAACACCCATATAAGAAACACTACAAAAAAAATATACTTTAAGCTCAAAGTCCTAAAACAATTACGTCCACTGGTCCACTTGCATGACTTCTTAAGCATAATACAAGCTATTATTACACCACATTTCGATTTTGCCAACCTCATTCTACTAGGCACAACAAATCAAAACATCAAAAGGCTCCAACTTGCCCAAAACGCAGCAGCTAGAACTATAATGAAGGTACATCCATTTGAACACATATCACCCATATTAGTGAAACTACACTGGCTCCCAATTCAATGCAGAATAAACTATAAATTAATAATAACCACCTTCAAAGCTCTAAATAATACTGCCCCAGCTACACTAAACAAACTTCTCACTAAAGACACACCTCAAACTGTTCACAGAAGATGCAACACGAATAAAATAAGGATTCCAAAAGAGTTCACAAAGACTAAAAAAAACAACAAATAAAAAAGCGTTTTCTCATGCAGCCCCTATTCTCTGGAACTCCCTACCTGAAGAAATAAGAGCCTTAAATGATCTTAAAGAACTACGTAAAACATTAAAAACTTACTTGTTTATCTCCCACTACGGTCCACTTACGAATTCCCAATCCCAAAATGAAAAAGGATAATATATAAATCTTTGAGTATAGTTCTATAATGACCTGTGATAAACATGACCCCTATCCACGGTTAACGATGTTTTGTAAATAGTTACCTTTTTTGTTTACTTTAACATCTGTTGCTTGTACATAGTTCACCGAACTTTAAATTGTAAAAGTTATAATGTACATATTTCAAGCAATGTTTAATGTAAAAACAGATATGTTACACTGTTTCTTTACCTGTTTCCTGTAAACCGCACCTGATCTTCGGAAGGTAGCGGTATATAAGCGACTGTTAAATAAATAAATAAATAATAAAGAGGGAACCTTTATTGCAGATAACATAAACATGCCTGAAATGCCTATATTTTACCCTACAGAGCACAGACACCATAGACATGTGCAATACCTAGAGCAGAGTTTCCCAAATTGTAGTGCCCATCCACCACCTGCACGGACAGGGTGGCCACAGCATGTCCTGCTGGGACATCACGCTCAGCCTGACTGTGCAGTGACCACAGCATGGCTGGGTTCCCCCATGGTGCTATATTGTATTTCTCTCAAGTGAAATGTATGGGTTCTTTTTTCTGGGGCTGAATCACTGATTTATCTGCTTGGTGGGTGTTCTCACATCCCAGTTGTGGATGCACACATCTCCTCCAGGAACATGCACTGTGGATGAGCTAGCAGACTGTCTGCAGTTATATGTGTATGGCTGGAATACCTTGCAGGGTGCAGTGGCTGGTGGCTCACTGTGCTTGTTGCTGGAGAATGTCAGATGGTGGTGGGGGGCAGCTGAGCATTTCCAGGCCTACTGTCTGTCTGCCATTGCCTTATGGATGTGTACAGCTCTGCATTGGCTGCCCTGTAGGGTGTCTGTTCCCCTGTAGGACTGGGGTTGATGGCCATGGGGGACCCTGTCCCTCACCCTGAGCCATGGAGGGTGGGGTGGGGTGGGTGGTGGTACATAAGCTACCTATGGGTCCATACACCATGGCACCTGGTGATATGGTCTATGCTTCTGTTGATATTATATAATTTACCCTATCCCAAGGAGTCCAGAGACCTGCTGAAAGTGTCCTGTCAGTCACCCTGTTGATATGGTGTATGTTGCTGATGATGTGTGCTAAGACACCCTGCCCCCAGGGGGCCTGAGACCTGATTGCAAAGGTGGGTATGGCATCTAGATATTGTGGTAGGTGATGCTGTGTTTGGACACACATTTGCCCTATTCCCCTGAGGCCCAGACCTCATCACACATGTCTTTTCTGGATCCTGATCACACATGTCTTTTCTGGATCCCTCCACACACTCCTGCCCTATCCGGGCAGTGGGAGCCCTCCCTCCACACACTCCTGCCCAATCCGGGCAGTGGGAGCCCTCCCTCCACACACTCCTGCCCAATCCGGGCAGTGGGAGCCCTCCCTCCACACACTCCTGCCCAATCCGGGCAGTGGGAGTCCTCCCTCCACACACTCCTGCCCAATCCGGGCAGTGGGAGCCCTCCCTCCACACACTCCTGCCCAATCCGGGCAGTGGGAGCCCTCCCTCCACACACTCCTGCCCAATCCGGGCAGTGGGAGGCTCACACGCACGCAGGCAGAACCGCATAAAAGCGGCGTCCCTACTTCGTGGGAGCCGCTGAGCATCGCTAGCCCTCCAACCGCCCTGGTGAAGCTCCTGCCCTATCCGGGCAGTGGGAGCCTTTCCCCCACACACTCCTGCCCTATCCGGGCAGTGGGAGCCCTCCCTCCACACACTCCTGCCCAATACGGGCAGTGGGAGCCCTCCCTCCACACACTCCTGCCCAATCCGGGCAGTGGGAGCCTTTCCCCCACACACTCCTGCCCTATCCGGGCAGTGGGAGCCCTCCCTCCACACACTCCTGCCCAATCCGGGCAGTGGGAGCCCTCCCTCCACACACTCCTGCCCTATCCGGGCAGTGGGAGCCCTCCCTCCACACACTCCTTCCCAATCCGGGCAGTGGGAGCCCTCCCTCCACACACTCCTGCCCAATCCGGGCAGTGAGAGCCCTCCCTCCACACACTCCTGCCCAATCCGGGCAGTGGGAGCCCTCCCTCCACACTCCTGCCCTATCCGGGCAGTGGGAGCCCTCCCTCCACACACTCCTGCCCAATCCGGGCAGTGGGAGCCCTCCCTCCACACACTCCTGCCCAATCCGGGCAGTGGGAGCCCTCCCTCCACACACTCCTGCCCAATCCGGGCAGTGGGAGCCCTCCCTCCACACACTCCTGCCCAATCCGGGCAGTGGGAGCCCTCCCTCCACACACTCCTGCCCAATCCGGGCAGTGGGAGCCCTCCCTCCACACACTCCTGCCCAATCCGGGCAGTGGGAGCCCTCCCTCCACACACTCCTGCCCAATCCGGGCAGTGGGAGCCCTCCCTCCACACACTCCTGCCCAATCCGGGCAGTGGGAGCCCTCCCTCCACACACTCCTGCCCAATCCGGGCAGTGGGAGCCCTCCCTCCACACACTCCTGCCCAATCCGGGCAGTGGGAGCCCTCCCTCCACACACTCCTGCCCAATCCGGGCAGTGGGAGGCTCACACGCACGCAGGCAGAAACGCATAAAAGCGGCGTCCCTACAGGGCACGCCCGCGCCTTGCGGGCCCGCGCCTGAGGGCCTCGCCAGAGGGCCCTTTGGCGGTGGCCCTTAGGCGGTGGAGATTAGGCGCAGTTGAAACATCATCCACTCAACCGCAACAAGGCTGCAAGTATCAAGAAGCCTGACTCACATGACCAAAACTCCGATAACGGACAGAAAACGAAAGTGCAACAATCAAATGACTGACGGCTTGAGCTCCCCAGGCCGGGTCTGAGCTCACCGGTCCCGACCACCACGCTCCACGAGATTCCCATAGCTGGACCAAAATTCGACATCAAGAGCTTTCAACTACAACGATATCACCCAGGTAAACAATTACTGGACTTATCTACCTCCTGATGCAAAAGACCACTGTGCAACCCTGGCCTAACCCCCCCCCCCCCCCAAGTAGGAGCCAACATACCTCTGTATATATAATGTGTAAACTCCCCACTGTCACAAGCCCTGTTCTCCTCAAGCCAGCTGTTACATTGTAAACCCCTACCAACTCTAAAGGCTACTACTGTTTATTTAGAGCTAAATGAAACAAAGTATCTCTAACCAGCAAGTTGTTACATTTCAATGCAGTAACCCAATAACCTTCTTGCAATAACCTTAAGACTGTATCGCACAATACTGTATCTGTTTATACTGAATGATAGGTAACGATAGGACTGTATCGCACAATACTGTATCTGTTTATACTGAGTGATAAGGAACATTAGGACTGTATCCCTATTTTGTTAAAGTAATAAGAAACGCTGTACCCCAACCCATCTATCCCTGCTAGACTGTTGGTACCCAACAACTATCTTGCCGGCCTACACTAACTCATCTCTAGGCCAGCTGCCTTGACTTCACCCCACACTGCGCCACTCGAATCCAAAATCCAAGTATTTCTGGCAGACATAAAATGGAGCCTGCTCACACCTTCCTGATCTTGTGCATGTGTATACTAACATCTTCATATAGAACCATCCCACACTCACAATACTGCATTCCTCTACTATATACACCAATCTACCTTCTCCACCCCCCCCTCCATTACCCATCCTGCATCAATACAACTTAAATCCTATCACCACCACACAAACACCAAGTAAATTACCCCAACGACACACCCATATCAAAGGGAACAAATCTCAAAAACACCCTAAAACCAAAGCAAAGAACACTATTGGATCTCAAATACAACTCGCACGAACCACACACCAAGAACATCACACATGTAACATTATCCTTATTAATGCTAGGTCAATAAGGAATAAAACGCATATTATCCACAACATTCTAACTGACGAACAACCAGATATCCTATGCATAACAGAAACATGGCTCACTGACTCAGACTCTGCAACAATGAACCAAATACAGAAGCCCGGATACCAACTATACAACTGCCCACGCATCAACAGAAGAGGAGGCGGAGTCCTTATAGCAGCCAAAACCAGCCTTCAACTCACAACCACATCTACGGTCACAAATCCAGATCTTGACCTACTTAAAGTCGAGAGCATGGCATTATCCATCTGCCTAATCTATCGACCTCCCTCACCACAGCACGAAACACTAGCCACAGCACTAGAAACCATCACATCCACACAAAGCAAAAAATTCCAGATCATCCTCGGAGATTTGAACCTAGCATCAATTCCTCCGTCCCACACGGACTCCTTCTATGAAGCCATCGACCAATTGGGTTTCCAACAAATAATAAGCAACCCCACACACGATAGAGGAAACATCCTAGATATGATTTTCATACCCAGAAATCCACAACAAAGCAATGAACCACCTATAATAAACATAACTCAAGTACCATGGTCAGACCACCACCAAATCAACTGTAAACTTAAACTACAGTGCCAACCCAAAAACTCAAAGGAGATGAGAATGACCAACCCCATTAGGAAATTCAGCAAACTCAACGAGGAACACCTCATAAGCACCATTGCATCCCACATAAACCTAGATTCCACAGACCTAGACGAACTAACTAACAGATGGAACACACACATCCAAAATACATCTAACCCAACTCTGAAACCCACATCAAACCCACATAAGACCAACTCGGAACCCTGGTACACAGGAACTCTAATAAAATCAAAAAGGGAGCTCCATAAAATAGAGAGAAAATGGAGACAAACCAAATCCTCCGATCTCAAAACTAAATACATGGCCCATCTCGCAAAATACAAAGACGACGTGAACAATGCAAAAAAATTACATCACACCAACATCCTAAACAAGGCAATCAATCGCCCACGAGAGTTATTTGAACTAGTCAAATCACTAACCAAAACCGACCAAAATGCCAACCTCAACAAATCCATCAAGGTCCAAACACTGGCAAACCACTACGCGACCAAACTGACGGCCCCTGGTCCTCCACCCCCCCCACCAACACCACAAATCAGAAGTGAGAACAACACAACGCAAAACCAGTTATGGGAGCACTTCCACAAAATAGGAACCAAGCAAATCACAGCCATTGTCACAAGCCTGAAAAGCACCACCTCCCCACTAGATCCCTGTCCTGCATCCTGGATCAAGGCAGTGAAACAAGACATAGCACCTCACATAGCACACATAGTTAACCTATCCCTACAACAAGGAATCATGCCCTCAGAACTAAAGAAATCAGTCATTAGACCGATCCTAAAAAACACTACACTCAACGGAGAAGACCCAGCCTCCTACTGTCCCATATCAAGTATCTCATTCCTGGCAAAGATCATAGAAAAAACGGTCCTTCTACAACTCCAAGACCATCTGACTGACAGTGCTCCTCTTGATGACCAGCAATATGGCTTCAGGCAACATCATGGAGTTGAAACCCTGTTACTAGTTCTACTTAACAACCTCCTAAAGGGCCTTGAAAACAAAAAGAAAATGTACATTCTTGTATTCATTGACATCTCAGCTGCCTTTGATACAGTTAATCATGGGACCCTCATAAATAGGATAAAATCAATAGGAATAACAGGAACCCCACTAAAATGGTTCTCATCCTACATCTCAAATCGAACACAACAGGTTCAATTCAACGGAGAAAAAGCAGAATCTTTCTCACAAACACAGGGAATCCCCCAAGGCTCTGCTCTCTCAGCACTTCTGTTTAACATATATATGCAGCCACTATGCAAAATTTTCTCACGGCACGAAATTAATTACCACATCTATGCCGATGATATCATGCTATACACACAACTAGACACTAAAAACCCAGACTACAACCCACTGGAGACATGTATCGGAGAGATGCAAGACTGGTTACAACAAAGTAGTATGTCAATTAATCACAAAAAAACCGAAGTAATGTATATCTCCAAAGAACCGAATTTTGACCCTCCCACATCAATAACACTATGTAACAACACTTACCAAACAAAAAAGAAATAAAGTATCTAGGAGTCACATTTGACTGTGACCTAAAGATGGAAAAACACCTCCGAAAGACCAACAGAGCAGTTTTCCACAAGCTTAGAGTGCTCCAACCCATTCGGAATATTATTGATCCCCAAGACTTCAGAACAGTGGCCCAAGCACTCATCATGCCACATTTTGACTACTGCAACGCCATCCTACAAGGTTTACCTAAAAAAACCCTAAACATATTACAAATGGCACAAAATGTAGCTGCCAGGGTCATAATGAAGAAAAATCTAAGTGACCACATCACACCAGTACTAATTCAATTACACTGGCTACCCATAACAGCTCGCACAAAATACAAAATACTAACAACCACCTTCAAACTCATCCACAACTTAGCACCTTCCTTCCTCAACAACCTAGTAAGATTGCAACCTCCTACCCGAAACAGAAGAACCCACAATTCCAACATCCTTCACACTCCAACAGATATAAGATCTGCCAAAGCTAACACCAGCCACAGGGCTTTCTCATATGCGGCGCCAACACTGTGGAACCAACTCCCACCAGAACTACGAGCTAGCAATGACCTTCTAGACTTCAGAAAGAAACTCAAAACGCACATTTTCCAATCACATTTCAACCTGAACTAAACCCACAGATGGAGCAGCCCCTGACCACTGTGTCCAAGAAGATTATCCTGTATATATGTATTTATGTATATATGTAAATGACCTCCCCCATAGCTAAGAAGTGTTAACTCTGTATGATGTGCTTTTCTGACAATCTGTATGTAAACAAAATTTGTACCTGCCTTGATTCAGCAGTTTCACAATAGTAATCCTACCCGCTTCTGATCGCTGGAAGGAGCGGGCTACAAATGCTTGCTAAATAAATAAAAATAAAATGGTAGGTGCAGCTGATAAAGAAGGTGTGAAACAAATCCATATATCATTGATGTGTACTCAGTTTGTGGTCACACATCTGGTCACTCCCCAGGAAGGCCGTAAATGATTGCAGAGGAACATTATAGATGCTGGTGTAAGGGTACAAATCTCACACTGCCCACTCCACAAAAACAAGAAGTCATGTTTCAAATGTTTCCATATTCATTATCTTGCACAATTCGAGTATATATATCAATGTTCATAATATGTTGTTAAAGACACAATACTGCACAGAAGGTCTCAATAACCACGGGCCTACAACACGCATACCACTGTCTAAACTGTCATAATGCACATGCCCTTATAACAGCAATGACCTTCCGTGCACATCCCGACAAGACACCCAAACACAATCAATGAGACAGCACTTAACTCTCCAAACCATGCTTTGTGGCCAAAAGGGTGGTTGTCCTGCCTCACATTCCCCAACACCTCAACTCAGAACTCAAGAGCATATTTGCAAGCATCCCTGCGTCACCAGGGGTAAAGCAACTGTCCATCAAAACATATAACCAACATGAAATACACAATCTGTTAAAACCAACAGCACAATCCAGCACAACCAACTCAGGCCCCGTACTCACCCCTATCCAACGTTAGCAAGGCAAACAGCCAGGGAATTGTGGATGTCATGTTGGTTATATCTCCTGTTGGACAGTTGCTTTTCCCCTGATGAAGCAAGGATGCATGTGAAACGCCTATGAGCTCTGCGTTGATGTGTCGGGGAATGGGAAGCAGGATGGCCACCCTTTGAGGCGCAAAGCATGTTTCTGAAAGTTAAGTGCTGATTGATTGTGTTTGGGTGGCTTGTTGGGATATGCACAGAAGGTCATTGATCTTATAAGGGCTTGTGCATTATGACAGTTTAGTCTGTTGTATGCGTGTTGTAAGCCCCTGGCTACTGAGACCTTCTGTGCAGTAATGTGTTTCTAACAACATATATTTAACAGTGACATATATACATGAATTTTGAACTATAATGAATATGCAACGATGTGCAACAGTATGTTATGTTTTTAAGGAGTGGGAATTGTGAAGCTGTGATTTATTCCACTCTAGGAACGACAATATATATGTTGGTGTAAGGGTACATGCACCTGTTGTGGTTGCACAGCTCTGGCACAACCCCAGATAGACACACAGATGTTCACAGGCCAGCTAGGTGTGGCAGGCCATGCCCCTATTGTAGTCAGCCATAACTACCCTGATCACAGGAGGCCCCAGTCATGACCATAGAGGTTCAGTGTAATGGCAGGTGTCATGTTATTGGCGTCTGGCAAGGTACACACGGCCATCCACCTTCCGCTGTATGTTAGGGAACATCACCCATGCGTGTTTGCATATCATGGTGCCATGCGGGTGTGTTGGCTGATATGTTTAGGTCAGGCAAACACACCTGTGTTTGCCAGACCACACAGGGGGTTAGGGAGGACCTCCCGTAAACACCAGCATGGCCAAAACACACATGGCATGGTGCTGCCATGTCATGCAAGGAGAGCGTAGGGACAGGTTATGGTGTGTCCAGGGTGTTATCCACAGCCACACATGCAGGTGGCACTGGCAACTGTTAGTACAGGACACACTGAGCAGAGGAGCAGGAGCAGCACGATGCTACACACAGAGATGTGTGATATGTGTTGGCCACCCACCAGAGAGATATGGTCATTAATACAGCCTCCCATTGCTTTCCCCCCCTAGGTAGAGGACCTACGGCAAAAGGGCCGGGAGATGCGGCTGAGATGCCCAGAGGTCCTTGACCGTCTACAAAGGCGGGCAATGTCCCAACGTGGAGGTGAGTGCCGCGACCTCTGCAGCTCTGTAGATAATGTCACAGTGGCCCACCAGCCTGTGCGGGGCCAAACTATTTACATGTGTTATGTGACTCACATACTACTGTGCTAATGACTATCATTCCCCACAGAGGAGGATCCTGCTGGTGAGGGCACATCGTCATCTGCACGCCCAGTGACAAGGCCCACTCCCCAACACCGAACAGAGGAAGAGGAGGCAGAGGAGGAGCAGGAGGAGGAGGAGGGGGCAGTGGAGGTGGCGGAGGCTGTGGAAGAGGAGGAGGAGGTGCCAGGGGAGGAGGCAGCAGAGGCCCCTGAGGCAGATGAGGGCAATGAGGAATGGAGGGGGTGGAGGGTGGGGTAGGAGGGGAGGGTGAGTGTGTGTGGGTCATGTCGGTTAGGAGGAGGAGGAGGGGAGCGTGGAGTGCACTGAGGGTGGCTGGGAGGTGCCGGGGGGAATGGGTGGGGGAGGGGGAGCTGGTTGTTGTTGAAGGTGGGGAGGGAGGGATGGAACACAGAACAGCACAGGACACTGTAGGTCCCTGCTAAACCCCGCATTTGTGTGGGAATGGTGCCCGTGTGGGTGTGGCTATGCCACCCATTGCCACAGACAGGGCCCACGCACATGCCACCACATACACACCTGGCACCATGTGTGTATGTGGTGGTAGGTGCGTACAGGACCTGTCTGTAGCAATGGACAGCGTGGTGCAATGCCTGGGGGCCCTGGAATGCACCATGCGGGTGCTGGCAGGTTCCGTTCAGTGGGTGCTGTCAAGATGCAGCGTGTGGTGGGTAGGGACGCTGCATCTCAACAGCCATCCACTGATGGGCATCCCAGGAGTGTTTGATGGCCCCTGTGGCGCCCACACATGTGCCCTGTGCTGTCCTGTCTTCCGGGACCCAACATTACAGCTGGGTACCTACAATGTAGATTGGCCAATGTTGGAAACTGGACACTGGGCTTGATGGACCTTGTTGTGACACAGTATGGCATTTGTTATGTTCCAAAGTGTTCATGTGAATATGTTCATGTACCCATTGTACATACCTTGTAAATACAGTTTTGCTACAAAATCACAATGGTCATGTGTCTCCCTTACATACAGACTGTGGACGTAAGCATGGCACATGTGTGTAGATCAGTATGTGTATGCAAGGTAGACATGGGTGTCATACATGGACTGTCTCCACACGCAGTTGTGGGGGCTGCCCATGTGCCTAGGCGTCCGAGTCCCATGTTGTCCCTGTGATGTGTCAATGTGGAACATGTCCCAAAGTCATTAGTGATGTGCATGCTTTGTGCAATGTGTGGGAACCATATCTGATGCACCATGCTTGTGTGCCAATAGTGGAAATGGCCAGCAGCAGGTTTTTGGCATGGAGGGCAAGATGGAATGCAATACCCAGGTGCTGCTCAGGGGGATAGCTATTGAGGGAGACATAGGTCGATGCATGTCACAGGGATGAGTGGTGGGGGACTACAAGCGCTAGTGAAGGGTGATCAGCTGACCAAAGCAAGCCACCGTTGTCTGAACAGCATATGTTGTAAAAATGTTGAAAGTTTAAAATCACATATCGAAAGTTATGTTTCAGCTGTCATATAATGCCTGATATAGGAATCTAAGCTGCAACAATGTAACCCTAAACAATCATCAAATGCACAATGAGGATATGCTAACAGGTAGCAGAGGCACATCAACACATAGAGAATTCAAAAGAAACTACCTGCATAAACATGCAGAGATAACACTATGCAGAAGGTCCCCCTGCACTGGTTGGTGTGGATACAGTGCCTGTACACATATATCACGGTACATAGAATGCACAATTGAAGGAAGACAAAGGACACTCACACTGCGACACTCCAAATATAACGGGGCAATGTGAGTGTCGCTACCTCAGGGGATAAATAGGACTGTGCAGACATGCAATGCAAGGTTTGTTAATCAATGTTGAGCATCACGTCTGTACATTAAACAAACACAAGAACCAGTACATAGAGATGGAAAGTAAGGGGAAACATTTTACAGTAAACCACACAGAAGTCATATTGCCACATGCTGTGTTTCCCCAACATAGTCAGTCATATGCACATGCACCGTGTACATCACAACATCATACAGTGATGCCACACATTCACGGAAACACCCCTGGTGAGCAAAAACATCAATCCAAGCTGTTGATGTGCAGTAAAGCAGTGTTGTGGCAAAAACTGTATCATGTCCAAGTGGAGGGTAGGTGGACCTAGACAACAGGACCTCTCCATTGCTCCCCCTATGCCACACGCATGGCTGTATGCTTGTGTTGAACCAAACAGATGAGCGTATCCTGTGTTCCATGTCACACACATGGCCAAAACACAACAACACAACGTTGGAGGAATGTACAACATACAACGGCAATGTCAGTCCCTGCTGCATACGTAGCGACCACTACACAGTGTCCAAAGTGCAAAGTGTGTCTGCAAGCCAACAAGTCAGGTTAAGACTGTCCTTGAAACCCTGGGCATGCATAGTCAAGTGTCACATCCCAATATGCCACAGAACTGGAAAGGTCATGTGTGCCTCCTGTGATGAACATGACTCCCAGCCAGAGCACGGCAGCAACAGTGTGTTGGACAGGTCTGTCATGGCTAAAGTAGCACTCCAACAATAATACTGTCCATCCTAGGCATGTGTCCCACTCGCAGAGGTCAAACATCCTATGGCACCATTTCCCGGGGATAGTTCCATGGTATTGTGTCTCTCCAACAGGTGGATGATGGCGACGCCGGATGCACTGTAGTAGATGTGGCTGGTTTGTTCCCTGCCCTGTGTCAGAAGATGTACAACAATCTGTGTTGCCAGCTAAAAATACCCGCATCCCAGTGCCGTAAACAAATGCACCTTTTAGGGTGCACCAGAGGGTACATCCTAAACAACCACGTCAGCCAAGGCGCATTATAATGTGCCCCAGAGGCCATGTTGAAAGGTTGCCAACTCCGAAGGCACCATAGTAGGCACCCCATAAGCTGCCTGAATCTAAGGTGTGGCGTACGATGCCTCAAGGATGTATAGGTGAACCCAAAAAGTTGGCTAAGAACAGTAAGGTCCCCCAATTTGAAAAGCAAGAGAGAGAGGGGCCAAACACAGATGTAACCCTAACACCGCTCAAAGCAGCAAGGAAAGACAATGCATAAGTAATGGAAGGAAATAGATCTGAGCTGATGGACCACACAAATCTCTGTCCAGCACATGTGGCAGCTGGAAAAATGGACAAACATATCGGGGGCAGCTGTAGCGATGCACAGAGTGATGGTAATACCCCAGGGATCTGTCCTTGGTCCGATTCTTTTTAACATCTTTGTTAGATATAGCGGAAGGGCTGTCAGCTAAGGTTTGCCTCTTTGCAGATGATACCAAAATCTGCAATAGAGTAGGCACCCAGGAAGGTGTAGATAACATGAGGAGGGATCTAGCTAAGCTTGAAGAATGGTCTAGAATTTGGTAGCTGGGATTTAATGTTAAAAAATGTAAGGTCATGCATTTGGGCTGCAGCAATCCAAGGGAGCAATACAGTATAGGAGGTGAAGTACTTTTGTCCACTAAAGAAGAGCGGGACCTAGGCGTGGTTGTGTCTGATGATCTTAAAGTAGCTAAACAGGTAGAAAAGGCGACAGCAAAAGCTAGAAGGATGCTTGGGTGCATACGGAGAGGAATGGCTAGCAGAAAAAAGGAGGTGATAATGCCTCTGTATAAGTCTTTGATGCAACCTCATTTGGAGTATAGTGTGCAATTCTGGAGACTGCACCTTCAAAAGGATGTGAACAGGATGGAGTCAGTGCAGAGGGTGGCTACTAAAATGATTAGTGGGCTTCATTATAAAGCATATGAGGACAGACTTAAGGATCTTAATATGTACACCTTAGAGGAAAGACGGGATAGAGGTGATATGATTGAGATGTTTAAATACCTCCGTGGCATAAATGTTCAGGGAGAGAGCCTCTTTCAATTGAAAGCAAGTTCTGCTACGAGGGGACATGGGATGAGGGTGAAGGGAGATAGATTCAGGAGTGATATGCGGAAATATTTCTTTACGGAAAGAGTAGTGGATCCATGGAATAGTCTCCCAGTGGAGGTGGTAGAGATGAGGACAGTAACTGAATTCAAAAAAGCATGGGACCAACACAGAGGATCTCTAAAAGTAAAAAGTGGACTGTTGTAGTTGTTGATATGGAAGGACAGACTAGATAGGCCATGTGGTCTTTTTCTGTCATCATGTTTCTATGTTTCTATGCAATAATGACAGTGTGTAGCAGAGGATGGGAAGACGTGTCCAGCAGAGGAGGTAGAAGTGGCAGGATAGGTGTAATGTCAGGATGACAGTGGAGTAGCAGTGCTATGCAGAGCACACACAGGAGAGGTAACCAGGGAGAGCTGCAATGCAGAAATGTGTAGCAGTGTAGGACGTGGGGTAGCAGCATGCACATCAGGGTAGGACGGCACACAGCTGGCAGACACACGTAGATGGACAGAAGGATGGTTGACAACTGTGATAAGGGTACAATGTGCCCACAGCACAGATCTGCACAGATATGACTGTCACAGGAATGAAAAGTAGTGGTGCAGGACAGGCATACGAATGAAAGAGAACAGAGAGGAATCAAATCTATGACCATTAACACAAATGGCAAGGCACAAACCAGTAGGCCACACCACCAACATGAGGTCCTTAGTAAAGGCTGCATACAAAAATACTGCAGGGCATCACACAAGAAGCCTGCTGGCTGTCAGGATAGGCAAACCCCCAACAGTATATTTATTTATTTTATTTTATTTAACAGTATTTCTAAACCGCCTTATCTTAATAATCAAGGTGGTATCACAGCAAGCAATCAGGTAAAGTGTGTGTGTTGTACATGCAGTGAGGATAAAACTTAGTTGTGTGAGGGATGTGTTGGGTGCTTGATTTGTTTGAGCTATATACAGGGTGGGCTATTTACAGTGGTGCTAGAATCATATTTTATATATATTCAGTTGTTTGGGAGGATTGGAGTGCTGTTATCCATTCTCTTAGGTTATGTGATGTGACCATAGTGCTCTATGAACAGCATGGTTTTCAGTTGTTTTCTGAAGTCTTTGAGGTCTGGAGTTGCCCTTAGATCGTCCGGTAGATTGTTCCATATTGTTGGAGCAGCCATGGAGAGAGCTCTGTCTGTTGTGTCCTTGCGTGTGTGCTTGTACTCATTTGGGGTGCTGACTCGGTTGCGTGTTTGACTTCTTCTGGGACGTGCGCTGGTTTCCGGTTGTATGAGCAGGTGGAGGCTGTTGGCTGATTGAGCATATAGTATATAGTTACCCTGTTAAAACCTGTGCATATCCCCATGTTTTATTGTAAGTTCAATGCAGTTCAGACCTCCTGCACTGCACAGTTAATTTGTTTGTATACAGTTACCCTGTTAAAACCATGTTTTATTGTAAGTTAAGTGCAGGGCCCCTGCACTGTTCAGTTTTGTTAGATGTAAACTGTACTGATCCCAAAGAGCGCGGTATATAAGAAAGATAAATAAATCAATAAATAAACAGTAACCATGATGAAATGCACATGCAGATCTGGTGTGTACAGATCAGATCACAGTCTGTAATTGGGACCAGAGCCACATATAACTACATGCACACACACAGTGAAATGTTATGCAGCGGATACAGCATGCAAAAGATGAAAAAACCTAAACCCCAAGGGCAGCAGAGGATGCTCTGTGGAGCAGGTGCAAAATCTGGAACAGGACAGGAGAGAACTGAACCTGCAAACAGGTGTACCACAGATCAGCTGAACCACAGCAATGCCAAACCCCCAAGCAGACTACCATATAAATGCCATAAAGAAAGAGACATATGTAACAGCTAATATGTGATGGATAGGCAGCACAGAGGGCACACTTTGGTGTACAGTGAAGAGATGGAAGGGTGTGTGCATAGGTGATGAACCTGCAGGTACCTAATGGTCATGTTAGCACAATAGAAAAAAAAGATTAAACGCCATGTGGGGATCAAACCTGCAACCTATTGTGTTTTAATATATGTCTGTAACCACTACCCCAAACAACCACAATAAGCACCTTGAGCACAATGCAAAAATAGTACCCCAAAGGGAGGGTGTGTATGGGAACCTGTAACACCCAGTGATGTGGCAAATGGCTGGCAGATAGACAGCTGCCACCGTACAAGGATGTGAGCACAGGTGGGCCATGTACATGACCAGAAAATCAGTAAATACAAGTGTCAGTGTGCTCAAGGAGTGCAGCAGTAGCCTAGTGGTTAGAACACTGGCTTGATCACCAAGCAAACAAGGTTCAATTCCCACAAGCACTCCTTGGGCAAGTCACATAACCCTCCATTGTCTCAGAAGAAAGGCCTGGCAACCTACTTCTGGTGACACTGCCAAGAAAACCCTGGGGTTTCTGGGTCACAAGGAGTCAGGACTGCCTCTAAGGCACACATTGCATTGCATTTTTGTCAGCGTGATCAAGCAGCAGCAGAGACAAATTTATGTCAAACACATGTAAATAGTTACCCTATATCGTCCAAGTTCTAACCCCTGTTATAATGTAAACTCAAACAGTCTTGACTGCACTGAGCTCTCGTTGTTGAATGTAAACCGCACTGATAACAAATAGCGCGGTATATAAGAATTGTTAAATAAATAAAATATTTTTATTTTGGTTAATCATCACAGATAGTATAGATACCACCATCATAATATCAAGGTGAGTGGATCCCAAGTGAAAGACAGAACACACATTTAGCAGGGCAGCAACCCACATCCTACAGAAAGGTCACTGGCCCGTCTACAAATGATGGGCAGGAGAGATAATGTGCATCAGGTGCATGGTGTGCAGTATGCATTCGGTCCTCACCCCCCACATGCTGTAGCATGCCTCAAATGTGTTACGTACATATGAGTGCATGTAGACAGTAGGCGGTGCATGATGAGGGCCCAACACACAGCAATCATGATCTGTTCCTCAAAACATATCTATCTGGCATCACAGGAGGCAGTTGCAAACAGAAAAAGGAATTGCCTCAGCCAACCTTATTCATTAGGCCCACTGGGGAATCAAACTCATGAACCCCTGTATTAGCAGTCCATGTATTAACCAGTATGCTACACCTCTGCTGTTCTGTTGGTATGTCAGCGCGCCTACTTAAGATTACCGCGCGTTAACGTGCACAGCACCCTCTCGCACGATAATATGCGCAGCACACGTTATCGCGCGATAATCCCGTTTTGCTATGTTAAGACCGAAACGCCCACTCCTTTTATGGCAGCCTGCACACTATCGCCGGGCGCACGTTAAGACTGCTTAGTAAACATACCTCTAAGTATCGCTGTTAACTAGCTAGCTCGTGATATTGCCTCCACTCTGCCCCCAGAATGCCCCATCGCTAACTGGATAACAATGGGGCGTTTAGGTCATCTGGGTGAGATATCCAGCGGGACTAACCTGATTACTGCTGCTGAGTATCCCAGTGAGCGGGATTTCTGCATAAATCCCTCTGAATATGTCCCCCAGTATACATATATTTTGAAGGACTGCACAAACCACACCCAGAACACCCCTCCTTGAAACCTCTGTGTACCGCAGGATATAATAAGGATCACCTTTTCTAAACTTGCTACCTACATCAGCATGCCAATTTACATATGGTGTGGCTGATTTTACTTCTTTTAAAAGAATAATGCAACTGAAACAATTCATGAAATAATTACCTGGGGAGAACATGGAATCATCTTTGTTTCCTAAATCTGTATGTTTCAATAAAGAAAATAGCAATGGCATATCTGGATAACTCAGTACAGTATTAAGAATATAGACCTATACTGCAGGTTCTCAGCTCAGATTCAAGTTAGGTCAGTAACTTAGGTCAATAATTCAACTTAGGTCTGCTGTGATTCACGAATCGCAATCAAAATTTATTACCACTTGAAAGTCCTTCAGTGGTCTATACAAAATAATTAGTGGCCTCATCTCGGTTCTCAATGAAAATGTATCCACATTGCCAAATGAATCTCTTTCCTTTCAGAAGTGATCCCTCCAGAAAAGTTGTGTTGATGGAGAATAGTATGGGCAATCTTGCATTGCCATGACCCATCGTACATCTGCTCATTAGATAATTGATTTTCCATAGTCAGTTCTCACACCTGAAACCATTCATAGATATTAGGTTTACTAGAACAATGCCAGTGAACCTTTGAAACCTCAGGGTGCTGTAATGTCCCAGCATGTGTAATTAGCAGATTAAAGAGTGCTAGTGACGATGGATTTCATTTATTTTTGTTAATAGGCAGCTGAATCTAACACTCATAGAATTTGGCATGACTTCAACTTTGAACACTTTTGACATATATTCAACATAATGCAGTTTGAAAAAATATACTAGGGTAAAATGGATCTACACGGGTAGTGCCTTTTCAAAATCCCAGATAAGTCCTTAACGCGCCCAGATGCTATGTGGCTAGTATTGGGGCGTGTTGGGAGCGTTCCGGGGCGGAGCAGAGGCTAGGAAAAGGGCTAACTGGGCAGCACTGATTTTCGATGCTACCCGCTTAGCCCTCTGCACCTTAAAGATAAGCGTGGAAAATCCGGCGCATCCAGCATAACCCGGATTTTCACTTCCGTCGCCACGGAAGTTAAAATCTGTGTTAAGGAGGTC